>CABHPQ010016186.1:0-20315 GCA_902168405.1 Peromyscus aztecus | reverse complement strand
CCCGTACCTGCTGGCAGGGACAGTCCTGAGTCTCCAGGCAGGGGGTATACATCCCGGATAACAGAGGGCGCAAGGTGAGACTGAAGCTGGGGGAAGGCTTGGCAGGCAGGCGAGCATGTGGCTACTCTGGAGGGAGGGGGCTCAGACAGTGGTTAGCTGCAGAGTGAGGCTTAGCAGTGGAAAGGGGGAGAGGGAGGGGCTCTCCTTCTCAAGAGGCCCTTTCATGTTGAAATCAGCCAGCGTGAATGCTGGCGGCCCAGGAGCCCAGCCGGGGGAAATGTGAGAGCCCCCTTATCTCCGCTCCTGTCACAGTGCCGTCTGCGGTTCCCAGCCGGCCAGCGAGGATACATTGGGGGGCGGGGGGCTGTGGGAGTGTTCATCAAGACCTTTGGGCTGGGATCACTCAGTTAAGGGAGTTTGGAAGAAGCAGGTTCCAGCCAGAGTAAGGAGCTGGAAGTGGACACGGACTGGGCACACTGTATCTTGAAGCAAGGACAGTCAGAGGGCTTCAGGCCTGCGGTTAGACACTTGGCAAGAAAGCCTCTGGTACTACCCTTATCAAATGCCCGAATGTACTATACAGCATGCCTTTCATGGGCTCTAGGTGTGCAGACACAGTTTACACACTCACAGGGCCCGGACACTCACCCCATCTTAAGAGAGGCAGGAGGCACAACACTAGTTCCTCTTCCATATTCACTTATCTGTCCTAGGCTGGAAATATAGAACATTTGCCTGGGGAGGCTGTGGCCCCACATTGCCCAGGACACTGTCTGCCCAGGAGTGACCCCTGCTGTCCAGACAATCTTGGAGACAGAAGACTGAGCCCATTGACTTCCTATGGCATTCATTGGGTGTTCCTGTTGTGGGGCCCTTGTCACCCTGTGGCCTCATGCTGCCCTTCTACGGGCTGTGAGGTGCTTTGCAAATCAGTCCCTGCAGGGCAGAGGTGGGTGAAGCCAACATCTGGCTTGTGAGGCACTACTGGGGCCCACAGCTGGAGCTGTCAACAGCTGATGTTTTTACAGACACCATTTGCCTGTGCAAGTTCCTGGCCTCCAACACATTCCCACCATGGAGAGGGCCCCAGCCTCCTCCCCCACTACACAGGGGTCTAGAAGATGCTGGCTGGCTAGAGTTAGGTCATCAAAGTAGACTCCTCTGCACAGGGGTGGGAGTCCAGAAGACCTGACAGAGGTGTGGTCAGAAACTGGACAAGGTGAAGGGGAGAGCTTCAGGAGCCCCTGGGTGCCCAAATATTACTGAGTGACCTCAGGTCAGTCTGTCCCTCTGTCTTGTCAACTTAAAACAGTCTGCTATCTGGGCCCTTTCCTTCTCCCCATCATGCTTGCAGCACTGTCTGAGGGGATTAGTCTCCTCTTGAGCACAAAGTCCACCAGAGGAAGCACAGGCCTCACCTTTCACTGGCATCCAGAACAGAGGACAGGGGAGTAGCAGGGACTTTGTAGCTCTTCGCATTGTCATTTTACGGGTCCCACATGAGATTCCGGAGTGGAGACAGGGAAGGGAATGTGAGAGTGTCAAGGGCCTGACGAAGGACAGATTTCTCCTGGTGTCACAAGCTCCTAGGACTTAGCCCTCTGCAAAGCCCGCTGTTTTCACACACACACACACACACACACACACACACACACACACACACACACACACACACACGGGTGATTCTGTGACTCCTGTTGGACTCCAGCAAGAAGGCAGAGAATGGCCAGGCTGTTATGGGACAGGAAAGGAGGGTTGACTCTGGGTTCTTATGTAGTCTATACAAAGCTCTATGGCCAAAGGCATCTGTGTCTAGACTTTTGTTCGAAGTCAGGCATCAACTCAATGACTATATTCTGAGTGCACACAATGTGCCTGGCATTACATGAAGCACTTTCACAAAGAGGCAACTGCCATTACTCAAGCGCTTGCTATGTGGCACGCAGTCATGTGCACAATGCTTTTGGATCTTCACGGAATCCTGCAAGAGGGACTATGAATATGTCCCCCATGGGGAAGATGGGGTAAAGGGAGGGCCAGAGAGTCAAGTCACATGCTCTGGGTCTCCCAGGTAGAAAATGGCAGAGTCAGGAGTCCACCCGATTTCATAGGCCCTACACCATCTGTCTCGGAAGAAAGCAAGGATAAAAGCCATCTGCACTAAGAAGAGAGACAGGCAGCAAGAAAAGAGCTCTGGCAAGGAGCCAGCTTTCTCCCTGGGACTCGGGGCGTTGGCTGGCTGGGGGTGGATCCCTCTGAAATCCCACCCCAGACTGATCATGCCTGGGCTCCCTGAGGGTGGAGAGAATGTTATTGGGGCAAATGAGGGCTCTGTCGGTGTGTCTGCGCAAAGCTGAGGGGCAAGAGCAATGGATGCCAAAGCGGAGGGCCCCAAGAAAGCAAAGAGCAGAGGTAGCTAGGAGGTTTCCAGGAATTCTCAGTGGACAGTCACTGCGAATGCTTCCAGAGCAAAGGATGGCGCTTTCTGCTTTGTGACTGTGGAGGATCTGGAGATGCCAGCATGTCCTCAGTAGGGAGTGGAGGTATCAGCATGTCTCTCAGCAGGATGATGACAGACAGTGGAAGCCAGCCATCACTGTCTAGCAACTTCTACATATGCACTGTCCCACACTTCTCCGAGCTGAAGGTCAGGGGGACTCATCACACCCATTTTACGGAGGGGGAAACTGGGGCTCTAAAACGGAACCTGAGGAACCCAAAAACAGTGAGGTTAAGAAGAGGACAGGTACAGGTTGGCAACCCAGAGCCTGCTTTAATTTGGGCTGCCATAACGAAGTGACTGAGGCTGTCATTCAAAATGATCAGAAAGGTATTCCTCATAGCTCGAGAATCTGAAAAGTCCAACATCAAGGTGCCAGCAGGTTCAGTGTGCAGTGATGGCTCCTCTGTGTGTCCGCAAGAGTGTCTTCTAGTTTGATTCTCACATGCAAGAAGGGCAGCAAAGCTCCATCCTGCCTCTTGGGCTTGGTTTGGGTTTTGTTTTTGGTTTTATACAGTTTCTCTGTGTAGCCTGTTTCCTCTTTTCTCAGCCTCCAAAGTAGTTGAGTGTTATGCATGAGCCACCACACCCAGCTTCCTTTAATAAAGGAATTAATCCCATTACTGAGGATAAGCCCTTAGGACAAAATTATCTCCCAAAGGCTCCTGCCACCTCTCTATACTATTATTTTGAAGATTAGTTTTCATCATTGTGAATGGAAGGGTGGGAACATGTTCAGTCCACAGGAGAGCTGTGCTGGTTAGGTTTTGTCAACTTGGCACAAGCTAGAGTCGTGTAGGAATAGGGAACGTCACTTGAGAAAATCCCTCCATCAGATTGGCTTGTAGGCAAGTCTGTCGGACATTTTTCTCGATTAATTATTGATGTGGGAGGTGCCAGCCCTGGGAAGGTGATCCTGGGAGGTAGAAGAAAACAAGCTGAGCAAGCGGTGAGGAGCAAGCCAGTAAGCAGTGCTCCTCCATGGCCTTTGCTTCAGTTCCTGCCTCCAGGTTCCTGCTGTCCATGAGTTCCTGCCTTGGCTACACTTAGTGATGGACTGTGAGCTGTAAGTTAAAGTAAACCTTTTCCTCCCTTAGTCGCTTTTGTTCATGGTGTTTATCACAGCAACAGAAAGCAAACTAGACAAAAGCCATGGGCTAAAATACCCTCAAGGGTAGACTCTCGGAGCAGCCCCTTGAGTGGCAGCAGGAAGATCCTTAGAACCCACAGCTGACTTCTGAGCTTGGGATCTCCACTCCCAGAATCTCTTGGACAGCAATGGCTCCTTTATACAGTTTTTTACAATGTATTCTATGTGCCCCCTCCTTTCATTATAGTTTTAAATCCCCTGCAGCATCCATGGTGACCGTTTCTGCTAGAATTTGAAGGAGGATGGCATTCCAGGCCCAGGGCCCAGCCTCAGCAAAAGCATGGCTCCTGGAGAGGTCATGATGGGTTCAGAGTGAGTAAGACTAGAGTGTCCAGAGCAAGAGATAGGAAGAAAGTGGGAAAGCTAGCACTGACTGGCTGAAAAGAGTACCAAGGTTCTCTAGGCCAGCTCCCTCGCCTGGACCACACCAGAATCTGCCCCTCTTCCCTTTGGACCTCCTACAGGATCTGAGGAGCTAAAAGAACCCTTACACCTTGGATAACCTGGTATCTTCACCTGCGTGTGGGAAAACTGAGGTCTGGAGACGCAATGCAACTCAGATAAAGAAAAACTGTCAGCCATAACTCTGGACAGCCTTTGGTTGATGCTCCATACATATCATTCGCTTGAAGCAC
Organism: Peromyscus aztecus; assembly: GCA_902168405.1. Lineage (NCBI taxonomy): Eukaryota > Metazoa > Chordata > Mammalia > Rodentia > Cricetidae > Peromyscus > Peromyscus aztecus. Next base: position 16,030 of record CABHPQ010016186.1, on the reverse strand, counting down.
TGGAAATGCCTAGAGTCTCCTCTCCTGAGCCAGCCTCCTCAGCTCCTGGGTCCTCCTCAGTGCGCAGGACAACACCTCTACACAACATATAGGAACTCAAAACACATTTACAGCATCAATGTAAGGTTGTGTCAACAGATGGTGGGGACTTCAAGATAGCAATGAGGGTCCAGCCCAGGGGCCACTGAGCTGAAATTGAACCCATATTGCTCTCTCCAGGCCATGTGCCCAGACCAAGGCTGCATAAAAAGGTGATGCTTTTGCCAACTTTCACTATGACACAGGCTGAGTGGGTGACATGTTAGAGACTTCAGAAGGCCAGGAAATCAATCTCCTGTTTTTTCTTCTCTAAATAGGTACCTCATCACCCCTCCTCCAGAGGACCCTTGGTGAGTAGAAGAGATGTGTCCCTCTATTGGCCCCTAGTCAGTTCATTAGTTAATGTCAGAGCTCTCGGGGCCGTGGCCACCTCTTGCTGCTGATGCACATGGAGGTGCTCATCAGTGAACCCAACCCCAATCTTCTTGTTGCATACACCTTCTCTCTTTACCCCATCGCACAGCACTGTTTGTGGGAGTTCCTTCTTCAAGTATGTTCAACAAGAAAGAGCACTTAATAGGCACTACCCTCCAGAACCTAGAATGGTGATGGCATAGGACTTTAGCGATGAGGAGACCATGGCTTCCCAAAGATAAGTAACTAGGCCAAGGTCACTCAACAAGGACATCTTGGATGGTAACTGAAATCTCTCTACTCTGAGACTCCTGCTTTGCCAAGAATTCTCTCTCCACACGACAAGGCAGGGCAGTCCCACCGGACACATGCCTCACAGCAGGTCCTGTTCCCTCCTCTCCAGTCCAGGGCATCTGTGTCTCCATCAGAATGTTTGGCCATGGACTGAATGTGCCACCTGCATTACTCTAGGCAAGAGCTTCCACCTGGCTCCTTAGAAAGGGACAGATGGACTTTGGTCCCACCCACTAGTCCTACGATGGAGCGATGTGGCAGCACTGAGATCAGGGCCTGTTCAGATACCAGACAGAGCTGTGGAGATGATCAGGTGAATACCTATCTCTACTCTGGGCAGGATGCCCCGGGGTAAGGGCATTGGCAAGTCCCACCTTGCTACCCAGATTTCAGTTTGGTTCCAGCTCCGTTCTAAGTTTTGCTCAGTTTGGCGGTGAGCGGTTGTAAAGGAGTCACTGATGCCCCATCTCAGGAAGACCTCAGAGCTGGAGGAAGATGGACCTTCCTGTGGCCCAGTCTGCTATGGGCAGCCCCCGGCTGAAGGAACAAAGGAAAGGCTACTCCACAGGAGGTGGAGCCTCACGTCCACATCTGAGTGGCACGCTGTTCATCTAGTAGTGTGGGTCAGAAGGCACTAGAAGTTCCTATTTGTTGAGTGTCTCAAACACTCGGCTTCTTGTAGTGTGAAGATTGCATTTCATAGTAAAGATAGGAGAGAGACAGAAGCCCTGGCCAGGCCGACGGTTGAGAGGACAGGGAGCGTGAGCAATCAAACATCCTGCAAGCAAGATGGCATGGGCCAGGATCCTCAGCCACCTCTGTCACCGATTTGCAGTGGCCCCTGTGGCCAGTCATTCCTTCTCTTCAAGCTTCTGTCCAGGCCATATTTATCAGGCTGCAGGGGACTGGAAAAGGACAGACTTGAGTACCCTCTGAAGCCCACCAGCGCCAACCTCAAATGCCAGGAGAAAGAAATTGCCCTTTCTAGGCTAGCTCTGGAGGTGGGTGTTTCTGAAACTCACAGCTATGCAAAAGCAAAAACCAAACTTTGGAAATTCCAAGTGTGTCTGTGGCTGGGAGCTGAGGGAGGAGGCAGCGCGGCAGAACTGTTTGCCTATGACTCAAAGCCTCGTGGGGGGTACAACACACATTCTCCCAGATGGAGCTGCCCAACACTACCACATCCCTGTTGCCCACCCAGCTTGACCTCAGTGCCCCACCACCACCACCTCCACCCCTACTGGTTCCCCTTGACAGGGCTGCCCAGCACGACCACATCCCTAGCTGCCTACCCAGCTTGACCTCAGTGCCCCACCCCCACCATCTCCATTCCAACTGCTTTCTCCTGCTTGACCCTCTCTGGAAGAAACCAAAGCCCCAAGGAGGCTCTCTGACTTATGCTCAGACACTCACTAGTCTTCAGGCCAACCTTAATATTGCCACTCTAAGTATGCAGAAAGGTGTAGGGGGGTAGGAGGAAAGAATGTTCTGCCTGCCCAATCCCTTCTTGTACCAAGTGCAATGCTTATCCCCTTCCAGGCATTCTCTTTCTCCTCCTCCACGTTTTAGGTTTCTTTGAAAGAGGGTCCTTCTATGTAGCCCAGGCTGGCCTCAAACTCACAACCCTCCTGTTTCTGCCTTCTAAGTGCTGGGGTTGCAGGTATGTGCCACCATACTTGTCTCTAATTATCAGAAACTTTCTGAGTTGGGCACAGAGGACAGGCTACTCAGGAGGCTGAGGCAGGAGAATCACAAGTTCAAGATCTGCCTGGGCTACATGGAAAATTCAGGGTCAGCCTTGGCAACTTGTTAAGACGATGTCTCAAAAACAAAATAATAAAGTCAGCATGGTTGTGCACCTTTTTAATCCTACCACTTAGGAGGAAGGGGCAGACCTCTGTGAGTTTGAGTTCAACCTGGTCTATATAGTGATTTCTATGTCAGACAGCGGTACAGTGAGCCCTTGTCTTTAAGAAAATAAAAGGTGGAAAATGACAGAGAAAAAAGACACAGAACACTGACCTCTGGCTGGATTTGTACATGTACACACACACACACACACACACACACACACATATGCGCGCGCATATATATGTACACATATACACCCCCCTATACAAACAAATATAAAATATAAAAAAGGACTGGGCATAGATTGTAGGTAGACAATTTGTCTAGAAATTAGGAGGCTCCATCCCCAGCAAGAAAACAAAAGCCTTCCCTAAGAGTGCTGCCATGGCTTACTCTAAGTTCACCCAAGAAATACAGAGATAAAATTTCAAATCCAGATGCCCAGCTCCTGCCAGTGCCCAAGAACATGGCATGGATGCAGCAAGAAGCCTCCCAGACAGTTGGGCCTTATCAGTCTAACTGGCAGTTGAGGTAAGGCCTGGCTTTGAGATCAGGCTCCAGCTACCACCTGCACAGCTTGTGGGAGCGATCTGGGGTTCAGGAGGCCTGTGGGAACATTGTGGGGGGTAATATGCTCTGGGTATTGTGTCCTTACTGTGAGGGGGCTGTGGAAGTTGTCATCCAGACTCCAGCTTCTGGAAGCTGCCAGCCAGGCCCAGGGGGCCAAACTGAGCAGGTCTCTGAAGCACAGAGAGGCTGTGAGTGGCTGGAAGACACACACACCAAGTGACAGAGACAAGCAGAGAAATAGAGAGACATACTGGAGTCTGGAAGATAGTGAGAGAGACAAAGACTGGGAAAGACAGACAGTAAGAGAACATGAGCTGGAACAAAAAACGGCCTAGAAGCAGAGACAGAGAAGTTGGGGCAGCGAGAAGGCCATGGATGGAGGAAGCCAGGAAAGAGACCTGGCAGCCCCCGCAGATGGTAGAGTGAGCAGGAGAAGGGAAAGGGGCAGGGGCGGGCAGCGGGAGAGAGGCAGGCCTGAGGCTGCCCTGCTGTGGCCAGGCCCACCTTCCACTTCACCGGCCCTCCTCTTTGTCTCTGTTCCCCTCTTTCTCCTCCTCCACGTTTCACAGACGGAAAACAGTACCATTTATATAGCAATCTGGGCTTCGAGGGCCTGGCGGCCTGAGCCCCCACAGGCCTCCCTTTTCTTCCCTACGCCTCTCTGAGGGTGACAGGATGAGTGTCTTCGACCCGTAGCTCGTTTGGTAGGACAGTTTTGCTTTGGCCCCAAGGACTACTGCCCAGGAGATGCCAGTATGGTACCAGAGTTACTCCGCAGTGGAGAACACACTCCTTAGCCTTGCCTTGGCACTTCCCCTTTTTCCTTGGCTTGTCAGGACCCCTAGCATCTTGCTGATGACTTAGTACACCTTTCTCTGGGCTGAGGGCCACAGGGTGTCTTATGGTTTCTATTGCTGGAACGAAACAGCATGATGAAAGCAAGTTAGAGAGGAAAGGGTTTATTTAGCTTACACTTCCACATCACTGTTCTTCATCTAAGGCTGTTAGGGCAGGAACCTGGAGGCAGGAGCTGATGCAGAGGCCATGTAGGGGTGTTGCTTACTGGCTTGCTCCCTATGGCTTGCTCAGCCTACTTGCTTAGAGAACCCAGGGCCACCAGCTCAGGGGTGGCACCACCCACAATTGTCTGGGCCCTCCCCATCAATCACTAGTTAAGAAAATTCCCTACAGGTTTGCCTGCAGCCTGATTTTTTTTAAAAGGATTTTGTTTGTGTGGTTGGTTTGGGTTTGGTTTTTTGAGACAGGGTTTCTCTGTGTAGTCCTGGCTATCTTGTACCCGGCTGGCTTCAAACTCACAGTGATCTGCCTATCTCCGCCTCCTGAGTGCTAGGATTAAAGGTGTGTGCCATCACTGCAGCCAGATCTTAGGAAGGAATTTTCTCAATTGAGGCTCCCTCCTCTCAGATGACTATATCTTGTGTCAAGTTGACATAAAACTAGCCAGCACACAGGCTGAAGTGCTGAGGGCACTGTAGGAATTCCTTACTACATTTCAAGTGCAGCTGGCTACCCTTCCTCCTGGACCCACTTGTCCACCAGCTTCTTGCATCCTCTGATACTGTTCCTCTCACTGAGGCCTAGATCATCCTGACATGCTGCCTCAATCCTGTCACCACTTAACCACTGGCCTCAACTTCCAATTCTCCATTCCCAGCCTTTGGGGCTCCAAGAAACCAGAACTCTGGGCAAGTATTCCGAAGCATCATGGCTGCCACTTGTTTAACCCTAGGGAGAGGCCTGTTAGTCTCCCAGGAAACCTCTTCCTACCATCCAAGCCCTGTCTGGCTCAGCAGTCACCCCTTTTCTGCCATCCACTAAAGGCCTGCATTGGGAGTAACCAGTGTGAGGAGCTCTCTTCTAGCTGGCACACCTCCCACATACCCCGAGCTATCTCCTTCTCTTCTGTCTCTAAGGCTCTTGCTATGTAGCGGAGGCTGGCCTCTACCTCCGAAGCACTAGGGTTTTAGATGTGTAGCACCATACTGGGCTGCATCCTTTCTCCAGGAGCCTTCAAGGCATAGAGAGTGCCCATTTGTCACAGTTGTGTGTCCAGTCCCAGATGCTCAGACGGTATCCCAAAGCTTCTTGGCACTTGGGAGTTGAGTTTTCTAGGGCCAACCAGAAGGAAGGGTGCGCATGCGCATGTGTGTTCCTTCCTAGGAATAGTATGCTCCAGGGCACCAGGCATTCTCCAAGGGGAAGTAGTGGAGAAGGTGACAGGCACTGCTCTCAGAGGGCCTGGGGACTACATTTGACCTGGTTTGCTAGAACAGCTGCTTCAGACTCAAAAGAAAGAAAACATCTCTGTGTGGAGGTTGTGAGATGTTCTGCATGGTCCAAAGCCCATTTACTCATTGCCTGGGAGGGCAAGCAGACCACAACATCCTTTATAGCTTGGGAAAAGGGACCGATGCCTCTTTCTCTTCCACCCTAGCCTCTCTGTCCTGAAGAGGCTGGCATGGTCATTCTCTCGGGAGGTTAGATCACTCCGTAGTGATGTGGAAAGGATACAAGATCCCCATGGGACTAAAGGAGCCTGGCAGTCACCATCCCAGCCTCCCTCCAGAAACTGATGCCTCTCCCTTCCTTCTGTCTTCTGCCATATCACAGTTAGGTCCTTGCCTGGCATCCTTTTCCCCGTGTGAGCTGTGACCCAGTCACCCTCACGAAGTGTGGCCCCCTAGCCTAAGATCCGGTGGTGTCCCCAGACTTTCTGCTCATTTCATACCTCATAGACTGGCTGAGTTCCTACCAGTAAAAATGGTTCAGGCACATCTCCCACAGTGGAGACAGGATTTTCTGAGGCCCCAAGTGACCAAAACATTGAGTAGTCTCTCCCTAAATAACTGTTCCCAGTGCAGAGAAATCTCCCAGTTCCATACCTAGGTCCTCTCCAGGCCATCACTTTGTAGTACAAGCACCCACTGGGACACCCTCCAGAGATAGCCACCCCCTTTCAAATAATCACTAGAGAATTGAAAAAAAAAGAACATTTGAGTAGTAATCCCTGGGTTAAAAGCTAAAATGTGTCATTTTCTAACCGTGTGAAATAGAGTACATCCTTTAACAACTCTGGACCTCCACTTTCTCATCTACCAAAATGATGGTAATTGCTAGTGCCTTCCTGCCCTATAGACCCTGAGATCCCCATGTCAGGCAGGGATGTGTGGCATTCACTTATCTAGTCAAAGACTGGTAAGGCTGGGAATGTAGCTCAGTTATTAGAGTGCTTGTCTTGCATGAGAAAGGCCTTGGGCTTGATCCCCAGTTCCACATATTCCAGGTTTGGTGCACACCTGTAATCCCATCACTCTGGAGGTGAAGGAGGCAGGAGGACCAAGGGTTCTAGGTCATCCTCGGCTACATGGCACTGATTAAGGTCAACTTAGGCTACATGATACCTTGTCTCAAAGAAAAGAGAAAATGAAGGCTAGGAAGAGAAAGAGGAAGAAGAAGAAGAGAAGATTTGTTAAGCACCGGCTCTGCGGCAGATCCTGCTCTAAGGCCTTGAGGTGCCTGAGGCAATGAAGAAAACTGATAAAGCCCTCCCTGTCTTTGAGTAGTGTTCTTTCTAGAGGAAGCAGATGTTCGATAAATCCCTAACACAGCAGCAAGTGGTAACAAGTCCTATAAAGACCAGGCGGGGTGAGGGACGGAAGGGAGCAGCGCTAGGGCCTTACACTGTTCTGTCTTCCTGCCCAGCAAGGAGCCGAGCACTGCCTTCTCCTGTGTCCATTGGCTCCTCGTTTGTGAGCGACTGAGCCAGGCAGACAGAGCAAGACTGATCTGGAAACCCAGTGGCCTGGCCTATTTCTGTCCCAGGGCTCTGGAGCTGATCCAGCCTCCACTGCTTTCTCAGCTCCAATTTACAAGTTGGCCATGTCTCCCTTTTCCTCTGGCCAGTCTTCCCTGCGGCCTCCCAGCAGCCAGTCTTAGTACTCCTTTAAGCCTGGGCCCCTCCCTGACGATGTTCCCCGCTTGCATGCCATCTCCTCCTCTGAGTGTACTCGAAGGCCGCCACCCTCCTCCACCCGGGCGGGCGAGAAGGCAGCAGCTCCGAGCAGCTGGGGCTTCACTGAGCTGGTACTAATGCCATCTCCTAAGACTTGACAGGAGAGCAGGTTTTTCAGAGACCCGCCACTCGGCCCCTCCTCCTCCAGCCTCAAGGCCAGAGTACCAAAGATACTGTGGCCAGAAAGAATTAGGGTGTGTCAAGGAGAGGAGCACCCCCAGGGTGTTCTCCGTGTTGGGGGGAAAGCCCACAGCAAGGGAGATTCTCTGTAAGGGCCCATATCCCTGAGGATGTCTCCACAGCACTCCCTTCTTGAGGCTTGAGGCAATCCTCAGTGTCCCTTTCAAATGCATCTGCAGTTATATTCTGATGGCTTTTCATATTGATGAGTCAGTTATGTACAAACAATGGTATTTTTTGTGATTTTGTTTTCAAATCTGAGAACAGATCTAAGGACCTAAAGTACAGCAGGCAAGCACTCTACTACTAAGCCATGCCCCCAGCCCCCAAAACACATTTTAGTCTCCTTGAGAACATGTATACTAATGCTAGCTAACAGTTATTCTATGCTTACTCTACGCCAGACCCTGTTCTCTGCATATCACATACATTAGCAAAATTGTTCTTCGCAACAAACCTTGGAGGCAGGGCCGATTATTAACCCCATTTACTTCTGAGGAAATTAGGGGAGAGAGAGGTTTAATATCCAACCCAAGGTCAGACAGCTAGCAAATGACAGAGCTGGAAAATTAGCCCAGACAGTCTTGACTTCTGGAATCCATGTGTTTAATGGTAGTACTAGACAGTTATAACGTTCTTAAATTGTAAAATATATTTCTGCACAAAAGACTCTGTATAATGTCGCTTCCCAGCTTAAAGGACAGCAAGGCGATGAACATCTGTGATTTTAGCGCCCAGCCTAGGAAATAGAGCATCACATTCATGTGCTGTCACTTTCTGCTTCACGAGACATCGGGCGTATGTCCTCCATATCACTTCAAACTCTTGGAGGATGTGGCTCATTACTGTCTAATAATGAGCTCTCCTCCTTCTGGGCCCCATAGACCCCTGAGACTTTGTCTGCCAGGGCTCCTGGTGAGGTGCTGGTATGTGCTTCTCTGCCCCTGCCAGGATAGGTCCCGGGACACAGGAAGGAAGGCTAGGATTGGTGAATGGGCTAGAGGCCCTGCCCACTGCCTGCCTCTCCTGGCATCAGGTGCTGTCTCAGCCAGGCATGAATGCCTTTTCTCCTGTTGGTGCCCATTGGCTGGTGCTCCTGGCAGATGGGTGAGGACAGGAAGGAGGAATGATCGGGAGAGGAAGGGAGGAGGTGAGACCTCACTGGGACTGGGCCCTGCAAGGCCCTGAGCCAGATCAAGCCGACTGCCTCTGTCTGCTCCAACTCAGCTGTAGGGTCCAGAGCCAGGGACTGTACCCTTGGACCCTTACAGCTTGTGCTCTTGAACCCTTATAGATAGGTGCTAAGTAGCTCATTCCAATGGGAGGCACTCATGCATCTTACCCTCCGACTCATTTTCCTGTATGCTGAATCCACATCTAATACAGCACTGGGTGCTGGGAAGCTGTAGCAGAAAAAAAAAAAAAAACTGTACCGTTGCTGCTCTTGTGGAGGCTTTAATCTAGTGGATGAGTGGCTTTGCAATGGTCACCACTGGAATTACGGCTTCATGACAGGCTGAGGTGAGCACTCAGAAGGCAGATCCAGGCTGCTAAGAGGACAAAAGACAAGACCGTCATTTAGCCTGAAGGTCGGCTCTGGTTTAGGAGAGAATTAAGCACTTGGCCTGCCTCTTTCTCTAAAGAAAATGGGGACATGGGATAGGAAGGACAAGTCTAGCTTCTGTCCCCTTCAAGTCCCTTCTAGCCTATTCCATTTCATTCTATTTGAGACAGGATCTTTACTACGTAGTCCTGTCTGGCCACATACACGTGACCTTCCTGCTTCAGCCTCCTGAAGGCTGTGGTCACAGGTGTGCACCACCACAAGCTTGTCATTTTAGTTTCTGTTGCTTTTGTTGTTTAGACGGAGTCTCACATAGCCCAGGTTGACCTCAATATGTAGCTAGGATAACCTTAAACTCATGACCCTCCTTTCTCTAACTCCAGAGTTCTTGGATTTGGGTTATGTATCACAACCACCCAGCTTAAGTAATACTGGAGATGTAATACTCTACCACCTGAGCCATAACACAAGCCCCCAAGTCACATGAAAGAGGCAAAATTTGTTGTCTGGTGTCTCTCAGTACTGGCCCCGTCCAGTTAGCATCTTTCCTCTCTTCTCCTTACACAGTGACTGCTGGGCAGAAGGCTTAGACCCTGTTTATTCCACGTGTCCTACATCTATGGCAGAAAGTGAATGAGCCTACTAGACAGCCAGCGGGACCAGTCTGCCTCTATCATCTGTTACCTGGGTGAGTGGCCTGCTCAGACTCCAGATCTCCCATCAGCTTATCCCATGCAGCCTTGAGCCTCACAGTCAGCTTCTGGGCTGCTCAGAAGGCACTCTTCTCTCTACCCTGCACCCATGTAGGGGGCCAGACCTCCAGAAAAGGAAACTGTTTCAGGAGATACTGGGGAAAGAGATTGAAAGTCACTGTCATGTCACCAGGGCTCCAAGGGGCAGAATGAGGCCTCTGTCTCTTCTGGTCCATCCCTCCATCCTTCGTGGAAAGTGCTGAACATGGTGTTTGGCACATAGGTACAAGGCATTGTAGAGCAGTAGGCTCTTGGGCTAAGGGACCACGGTCTGAATTGTGGTTGGGCCTTGGGCATGTAACCTAAGCATCCTAGTCCTTATTCGTTCATCTGTAAAGTGGAGTGATGGTGCTTGTACCTACACCCTAAGGTGCTGAACATGCTAAGCGGGTTGTTTACAAAGTGCTCCAAAGCAAAGTAGGCAGTACATGCAGAGATTGGCTCCTTGTAGTTTTTGTGCCTCCAGGGCCTGAGGTCAGGGGCAAGTGTTGCTCTGAGCCCTACCTTGGACATCTCTAGGCAAGCCTATTTCCCCTAGGTGTGGGGGCTGAGCAGATCTGGTTTCTTTGCCTTGTCAGATTCATTGAGCCCGCAGCTGCTGCAGGTGAGAAACCCTCAGCCACCATCTCGATCAGCCACAAAACCCCCACCCAGTCTAGTAGATGGGAGACTGGCCCAAGGGGCATGCAGCTGGGCCAGTGGAACTCCTGACTAGATCAAACTCAACCTGGTGAGGCCCTGGCTGGTGGAGACACACTCAGACTGAAGGACTAGAGATGGCATGCAATAATGTACAGGGAGTCCTGTACTCTCTGCCCTGCGGGGAAAAGGGAGGTTTTCTCTGCATTCTTCCCTACAATGGAGCTGGCTGGGACCCCTGGTGCCTGAGATACTCCTTCTGGGATTCCTTTGCATCATCTTGTTCCTCTGAGAGTCCAGTTCACAGGCTAGGAGGAGTCAGAGCCATTGGATAAGAATGGGATGCTGGCTTCTGGCTACATGTTAGCACTATGGCATGGGAAGGCATTAAGTGGCTCATTCCTCAGTTCCGTCTTAGTCTCTGCTTTTATTGATTTGGCCTAGGTCTGGGGCCTGGACATCTTGTTGATGGTTTCCCATGAGTCCTGAAAGGGTACTGCCAGGAGACAGAGCACATTTGTAGACAGAGCAGGGGACATGAGGTGATTTGGAAATGCTAAGGTAGAGCTATGGTTCCTGGCCTCTAGAGGTGCCTGGTCTAGTGAGCAGATGAAACAAGAAAGACAACCACTCCCAAGCACTAGGACGTGCTCACTGGCAGGGATGGAAAGTGATGCCAGTGCCAGGGTGCTTTGCCCCTGCTCCTGCAGAGGAAAGGGCGCTTGAACTTGATGTCTCAGTGCAGTCAATGTTCAGGACTATTGAATGAGCACTTGTTACCCCCAGGAGCCGGACCAGTGCCAGGTGCTGTGGGTGCAGCAGTAACCCCAAGGAAGCCCGTACCACCCCAGACTTCCATTCTAGTGAGGCTGCACTATGACACGAACCCGTGGGAATGTGGGAAGCAGGGCAGCAGAGGAAAGGTGTTCCACACGCACAGTGCCGCATGAGAAACTGGGTGGGAAAGCGGAGGCCTTGTTTCAATGTCAATGTTTGATGTGGCTGAAGTCTTGGCATCGAAAGGGAAAGTGGTAAAAGATGAGAAGAGGTGTGGGTGTGGTACTAGTCGGCCCATTCAGGAGGGAGAATTTATCCTGGAGACATCGGGGAGCCAGAGCAAAGCTGACAGCAGGAGAGTGATATGCCTTTAGAATGATGACTCCGGGCTGTGTAGAGGAGCTGTGTCACTGGCCCATCAGAGGTGATTTTTCTTTTGGCCCTTCCTCAGTCAAGACCCCACATGAGGCAAAGGTTGCAGATAGAGCAAGGAGCAGGACGAACATCTGTTGAGCAAACCGTTTTTGCCTGGTTTTGTTTTACATACTATTTGTATTAACTGCACTAGAAGTATTACATAATAATGGGGGAGTTAACTGCATTGTTCCAATAACAGCTTTTCTCCTCAGCACCTTACGTACGCAGAATACTAAGTTATTTCTTACTGTATATTTTCAAGAGTAGGCAGCGAGACTTAAGTTACTTTGCCAGAGCAGAAGTCGAGGCCCTTGCAACGAATGATTAAGCCTTCTTCTGGGGACTTCTTGTTCTCAGATAATTCACTCTTTTTGAAAAGAGGATTAGTGTTCGCCTAGATAATCTCCCGTGTAAATCAAGGCAGATGCTGACTCATTAGAGGAAGAAAACTTGTTTGCAGTGTGTTTCAATATACTTTAATACCGCTTTTTTTTTTTTTTTTTTTTTTGGAGATTGTTGCAACTCAAGTGGCATGCTGTCCAGTGGAATTCTTGTAGAACATGGCTTTACCCTCGAATTTCATTCATTTTTCTTTTGGGCCTCAGAACATCACTGTGTTTTAAATCTCTTTATGAAAAATGTTGATTTGTATGTGAGAATTTCACACATGAGGACTCTGAATTTGCATCATTGTCACACATCCCCTTCAATTTCTTCAGCGTCCCCCTAAACCATCCCCTCTCAAATCATGACCTCTCCTATATGTTCTGAGGCCAATTAGTGTTGTATTTATTTGCATATGTTTAGGGCTGACCACTTAGGACCAGGGTCTTATCCCTGGAAACAAACAACCAACAGCTGGGTCTCCCTCCCTCGGCAGCCACTGACTCCTGTAGCTCTTTCTCTAGGGGTGGGGCTTTGTGAAATTTTCCCTCCAGCCATGTTGGTATGTCAGTTGGTGTAGTCTTGGTGGGTTTTGTTGAGGCAACCACGTTGGAGAGTGTGGGGGTATTGTGTTCCCCAAAATATTGTGTACCTTAATAAACTTATCTGGGGTCAGAGACAGAACAGCCACAATATTAATCAGAGGTTAGGCAGTGGTAGCACACGCCTTTAATCCTAGCATTCCAGAGGCAGAAATCCATGTGTTCAAGGATACACTCAAGTATGGTGACCCATGCCTTTAATCTCAGGGAGTGGTGGTAGAAAGGAGAAAGGTATATAAGGTGTGAGGACCAGAAACTAGAGGCATTTGCCCTGGAGAGGCATTTGGCCTGGAGAAGCATTTGGCCTGGAGAAGCATTGGACTGGTTAAGCATTCAGGCTTCTAGCAGCAGTTCAGCTGAGAGTCATTCGGATATGAGGACACAGAGGCTTCCAGTCTGAGGAAACAGGACCAGCTGAGAATCCGGCGAGGTGAGATAGTTGTGGCTCGTTCTGTCTCTCTGACTATCCAGTGTTCACCCCAATACCTGGCTGAGGTTTGATTTTATAATAAGAACTTTTAAGATTCATGCTACAGGAGAGAGTTCATGGGAGCGCCATCTCTGTCCTGTCCACAAGACACTGGCATGCAGCAGTCATCTTGGATCTTCTGCAATGTTTCACGAGTCTGGATGGAGGGGTTCTGTTATAGATGTCACATTTGGGGTTGGGGACACGCCATAATTACTCATCCTCTGCATTTTGACCAGTTATGAATCTCTCTACTGATCTCCACCTGCTGGGAAAAGAATCTTCTTTGATGAGATGTGAGGACTGCATTGACCTATTCGTAAAAGGAATTTACCAATTTAGAAGCCAACTGGGAATTATTTTGCTTTAGTAGCTTGGCACTAACAGGTCTCATCTAGACCCTAAGCTCTCTCCAGCCATGGGTTCTTGTCTAAATTTACAGGACCAGGCACGAGTCCCCTACAATTGAGGGGGCTTTAGGTCCAATCAGACAACACTTGGTTACCCCCAATCTGTAAGCTCCATTATTGCTCCATCGGGGATATCTTAGCAGTCCTGTTGTGGTGGTGGTTCTCAGGGTTTCCATCTGGGTAGGGCTTTTTGTAACTTTTCTCTCTGGGCAGCTTGCATAACTCCTTCTGACTCTATGAGAGCTAGCCCTCAGGGAGGAGACTTCCAGGTCAGTACCAGCTTGACTTCTCCAGGTCCTGTGATGAAAGTCTGTGGTGTCTTCAGCAACAGGGGCTTACCTTCACATTCTAGCAGGCAACCAAGAGCAATGGTAATAGCTTATCCTATTTGGGGGGGTTACTTGGACCCTTGATCAACAATTCAAAGGGAGGTATCCTTAGACTGGCACTGGGATTTTTGTTAAATCGTCCATGGCACCTGAATAAAGCATTATCCCACTATGTGGGATTATTGCATTAATGTGCATGTGTGTGTGTGCCTGTGTGTGTGTGTGTGTGTGTGTGTGTGTGTGTCTAAGTAAGCTTATAAAATAATAGGTATCCTTGTGGATTTCCCAAACATTCTTATTTATCCCTCCTCCCTCTCTCTCTTCCAGTTAAGCACCCCCATTTTCCACTTTCCCATTTCAAGTTACTTATGTCTTGCTATCCCCATTATAGAGTGCCTTCTCGCCCAACTCATGGTCCCTTTCTACTTTCCTGGCTTCTGTGATTAGTCTAGGAGACACTAAAACCTAAAGATTGGATCTAGGATCCACAAATAAGAGAAAATGTATTTGTCTTTCTGGGTCTGGGTTACTTCACTCAGTCTAATATTTTCCAGTTCTAGTCATTTACCGGCAAATTTCATGATTTAATTTTTCTTTATAGCTAAACAGAATTCTTTTGTGTAAACATACTACATATTCACTATTTATTCATCAGTATATGAACATCTAGGCTGCTTCCATTTTCTAGCTATTATGATTAGAGCAGCAATGAACATGGCTGAATAAGTATCTGTGGAGTAGAGTGTCGAGTCCATTGAGTACATGCCAAGAATCCTTGGCATATAGATCTACCTTGGTATAGTAAGGTTGTATGGTAGATCTATTTGCAGATTTTTGGGGATTCTCCCCACTGATTTCCATAGTGGCTGCTATTCCATAGTTCACAATGTCACCAACAGCAGATAAGAGTGCCTCTTTGCCCATATCCACTCCAACATCGCTATCAATTATTCTCTCGATCTTGGCCATTCTGATTGGGGTAAGATGAAATCTCAAAGTTGTTTTGATTTGCATTTCCCTAATTGCTAAGGACGATAAATACTTCTTAAGGTATTTCTTAGCTATTATTGTTGGTGGGTTTTTTTTTTCAGAGGGGAATTCTCTGTTCAAATCCATAGACCATTTTAAAATTGGGTTGTTTGGTTGTTCTCTGTTTTTTTGAGTTCTTTATATATCCTAGATATTAATCCTCTGTCAGATGTATAACTGGAAAAGATTCCCTCCCAATATTTGAGCTTCTTATTCACTCAATTGTTTCCTTTGTTGTACAGAAACTTTTAAGTTTCATCAGGCTCCACTTTTTAATTGTTGATCTTAATTTCTGGACAAGTGGACTTCATTCGGAAAGTCCTTCCCTACACCTATATCTGCCTATGTTTTCTTCCAGCAGTTTCGGATTTCAGATTAAGGTCGTTGATCCATTTGGAGTTGATTTTTTTGTGCAAGATGATACATTGGGTCTAATCTCATTCTCGGACATGTGGAGATCCAGTTTTACCAGCACCATTTGTTGAAGATGCTGTCTTTCCTCCAGTGCAGGTGGCTTTATTATGTGCATTTATCATTAGGTTTTATATTCTGTTCCATTGATCTACTACATGTCTATTTTTGTGCCAACACCATGTTGTTCTATTACTATGGTTCCATTCCATAACTTAAAATTTGGTATGCTAATCCCTCAGGAATTGGGTGTTTGTTTGTTGGTTGGTTTCGTTTTTTAGAGACAGGGTTTCTCTGGGTAATAGCCCTAGCTGTCCTGGAACTCACTTTGTAGACCAGGCTGGCCTCGAACTCACAGAGATCACCCTGCCTCTGCCTCCTGAGTGCTGGGATTAATGGCATGCACCACCACCACTCTGCTAGGAATTGTTCTTTTTGTTGATGATCCTTGTGGCTATACTGGATTTTTTATGCTTCCACATGAACTTTAGTAGTTTTTTCTATTTCTGTGAAGAATGCAATGAGAATTTTAACTGGGATTGCATTGAATCTGGAGATTGTTTTTAGTAGAATCGTCATTTTCACAATATTCAATCTACCAGTTCATGACCATGAGAGGTCTTTTTGTTTTCTAGTGTTTTTCCCAAGTTCTTCAGAAATTCAAAGTTTGTGTTGCAGAGGTCTTTTCATCTCTTTGATTAAGTTTATTCCTAGGGTGCTTGTTTGTTTGTTTGTTTGTTTGTTTGTTTGTTTGTTGAGATTACCATGTATGGTGTATGGGAGTACTTCCATGATCTCTCTCTTAGCCTGCTTGTTATTGGTATGTAGAAAGGATGTTGATTTTTGTAAGTTAATTTTGCGTCATG
>CABHPQ010016184.1:0-14509 GCA_902168405.1 Peromyscus aztecus | reverse complement strand
AATGGCAACTCTTTCTTCCTTCTTATTTCTAGTGGGTGGCACAATTTACCTTACTTTCACTTTTCCCCGGCGTCCTCATATATATTCTAATATTTAAATGTAAATTTCCAACTTACATAGACTTGAAAATCCAAAATTACAAGAAGTAATCACAAGTATTCTTCAGATATCTACCTAAAAATCTCCAGATTCAGAGCATGCCAAAGGTGGACAAGTGGCCTCCATTTCCTGTTTTGGTTGCTTTAGTATTTCATTGTTTGGCTTATGGATTTTCATCAAATAAAATCTTGTTTACTTAGTCTTATGAGTTCTGGATTTTAATTACTGTTGCTGAAAGTAACATAGTAGATATGAAAATGAGTGTCAAAATATATTGACCCTTTACATTATCCTCTAAATCCATAAAAATTAAAAAAGTCCCATTTCCCATGCTACAAAAATTGCAACTCTCCACCAGATGAAATTTCCCAAACTATGTTACAGATTGCTATAAGGAATATCCACAATGCATTTGTCAAAATACCTGTGAAATTATTCCCCCATATTTCCTTGCTCCTTCATTTAGTCCTTTAAATAGATTTTCCTTTTCCTAAAATTTTAAAATTTGAGACATCTCATCTCTTTTATTCTCCTTGTACTCCAA
This sequence comes from Peromyscus aztecus, assembly GCA_902168405.1. NCBI lineage: Eukaryota > Metazoa > Chordata > Mammalia > Rodentia > Cricetidae > Peromyscus > Peromyscus aztecus. The sequence goes on along the minus strand of CABHPQ010016184.1, from coordinate 13,866 downwards.
TTTTATTATATACTAAATATTTTCAGACTATCCTATACCTAATTAACTTAACAAGTATTCCCTGATATAGTTCCATACATTTTTATGCACTTCCTTGTCATGAGACATTTCCTAGGGAGATATAACAGAAAAAAAATTACTCATCATCAACAACAAAACAATGAAATAATTCTAGCTAGGTGTAACTTGGATGGAGTGGGATAACTTGAGGGACTTCCCAAGGAAAGCTCCAAACTAAATTCTTGAAAAAAAGAGGTCATTTTGCCTGGGAGTCCAGGGTCTAGTTCATAGTGACAAAGACGGCATGGTAGCAGGATCTTGAGATTGCTGATTACATTGCAATCACAGTTAGAAGACAGAGAGAGGCAAATGATGTTTGACTTGCTTTCTCCTTTTCATGCAGTTCATGACCCAAGCCCAGGAAACTGCCTAACTTTAGGGCAGGACTTCCCACTTCAACTCACCTATTTAAAATAACCCCATACAAGCATTCCAAGAGGCTAATGAAATCTAGATAATGTCTCACAAGTGTGCCCAGAAACTTATTATGTGTAATTCCGGATTCTGTGAAATTAACAGTGAGATAAACTACAACATTCTGTTAATGTCAACACTATAGTGAGTAAATCAGCCTGACTTAACTGACAAGCCCCTAGAAATCCAGAGGAAATGTGGTTAAACAATGGGAACAGTTACACTATAAATGGAGAAAATAAGGATATACAACGGTTATCCATAAAATGATAATTGAAGGTTCTCTACTATCCCCTTCCATTTCAATCCAAAAGGCCAAAAATATCCCTAACAAGGGTAATGATTTAGGGGAAGAGAAATAGAATTTTATCAACCATTATTTCAAATATGTATTTAGGGACCTATATGTTCATTATGCCTTCAGGAGTGAGCAAAGACTCTTGACAGACAACATAACTTCCAGAAAACTAAAAAGAAAGTTCTTAATCTATTGTAGGATATCAAACACCTCAATCAAGTGATATACTCATTCAATGTGTCTTAATAAGGATTTCTATCGCAGAAATAAAACACTATGACCAAAAGAAATTTAAAGCATGGGAAAGGGTTTATTTTTTCTTTTAGGTAGCCTATCATACAGGGAAATCACAGCAGGAACCTGGAGACAGCAACTTATGTAGGGTGCATCCACTGTGACTGGGCTCTGAATATTTATTTGGTTGTGGTTTTCTGTAGTTGCCTCTGTGGCAAAGAGAAGTTTCCTCCATGAGGGGTGAAATCTACGGTTACCTGTGGGTATAAGGAGAAATGTTTATAGATTGTTGTGAGGGATTATGCTGGTTTAGTAAATTAATGATCGTAGATTCTCCTCCAATAACCATGATTTCAATAGCACTCGTTAGTTATGTTTCTAGTACTAGGCACACCTTTCATCTGTTGAGCAGGTCTTTAGTATAATTAGAGAGCCATTGGTTACTGCCTCTGAGCATGTTTGAGGTTTTTCTGTTGCAGCCTCTCTGTGGCAAACAACACAGGCATTTGGGCTCTAAATGTGGGGGTTGGCTACTTTCACGCATCCCCCATTCAGATGGCTGGCTGTTTGGCTTCTTCCCTCTCCCAATGTGTTGTGGGCTTTCCCTGGACCCCTCCTTGGGCTGCTGGCATACTAGGTAGCTGCCTTAACACTTGTTCAGGCTTCTACTGTTTTACAGAGCAACAGTCAACCTCATACCTCGCAGATTTGGTGAGACAATTGGGAATTCTTAAAGAGGGTAATTAGTTAAAAAAGAAGAAACAGTTTATTTGCTCACATTAAAAAATGGGAAACACTATTATGATGGAAGGAGTTAGGTCTCTGTATGATTATGCAATGCATGGTTTAAAAATGGAACAATTAAATTTAGGGATAATCAACTTAACTGGGATTGACATAATGTTAATTATCATTTTGATAATCTTTATTGTCTGTTTGATAATGCTTGATTTATCTCTAAAAAACGTTGGTTGATATGAGTGCCCAGATACAAGCCTTAGAAAATCTTATTAAAACAGATCATAGAGATATTCAGACCCAGACAGAGGAATTTAAAAGAGCACCAACCTCACTATTACATTATAAAATTAGAGAGCAATAGCCCAAGGTTTTCAAACAACCAACCTTAATTTATCCAGTCACCTTACAGGAACTGCCAAATGATACATATTCCCAAGGCTGTGTAAGAACTGACTGGATTCCCATGGAAATGTTCAATTTAAGGAGATTTAAGGAAGTGATAATCTCATATGGTATGCATTCACCTTTTGTGAAGCAGATGTTAAATTCATTGTCAACTAGTAACACAATTACAGTGGAGGACCAGGTAGAAGGAAAGCTAAGACCATTGAACAACAAAGTAGGGCTAGAGGCATTGAAATCTCCCAAGACCAACTTCTTGAAGAGGGTGATTATGGTGATGTACAAAAACAGTCTCTATATGATGACCACACCCTGGCTGTATGCCATGCAACAGCTTTGAGTGCTTGAGACAGAATTGAAGAAGTTGGAAAGAGAACTGAGTCATTTACTAAAGTTATACAAGGCCCCAAAGAAACCTTCACTAATTTTTTTACAAAGATTGACTTCAGCTGTAAATAGAATGTTACCAAATTCAGAAGCTAGACAAATAATAATTTCATCTTTGGGGAAAATGCTAATTCCCAATGCAAAAGGATAATTAGGTGTAGCTTGAGTTTTCCTGCCTGGCCCACAGTCAGGATAAATCTCTTTCACCTGCCAGTCCCACAGCCGCTCAGACCCAACCAAGTAAACACAGAGACTTATATTGCTTACAAACTGTATGGCCGTGGCAGGCTTCTTGCTAACTGTCCTTATAGCTTAAATTAATCCATTTTCATAAATCTATACCTTGCCACATGGCTCGTGGCTTACCGGCATCTTTACATGCTGCTTGTCCTGGAGGCGGCTGGCAGAGCCTCCCTCTGCCTTCCTGTTCTTTTTATTCTCTCTGTTAGTCCCGCCTATACTTCCTGCCTAGCCACAGGCCAATCAGTGTTTTATTAGCAACACATTTGCCATCCAGAACATCCCACAGCAATTAGGCCCTCAGCATCTATAGAGGAATAGATTCAAGATATAGTCAATATTGAATATCATAACCATGATGGTACTTGGATAGGGGAAGTGATTTCCAGAGGCTTGAAGAAAAATTGAAATGTCAGGTTGCAGGAAGATAAGGCTCAAACCAGTTGCCAAGGCATGCACATAACATACTTCCTTATGAGCCAACCTGGAGTTTGTCTGAGGGCCTAGCAACAGGTGCTGTCAGAATTCCTGATCATGCCCAACGAACGAGAAGTGACCATGCAACATCAACAGATCAGGCACTGTCAGAGGTCTTGAATGTGCCTAGCCAATGAGGGGTGACCACACATTGTCACAGATTGGGATGCAGCCTGGGTGCTGGGAGGAGGTATATAAGGCTTTCTCTGTTACTTAATAAAAAAGTCTGCTGTTTGCCTTTCACCTGATTCTGGGTGTCTATGTCATTGATGGTACAGCTTCTCACTCCCTCCCTTGAGGTAGCCATTAGGACCCAGTAACATCTGGCACTTGAACATGGGACTTCTGGCATGGGTTTTGAGCTCACCTGGGTCAGGGTCCTTTTTTTTGTTGTGGCTATAATTTTTGGGTTTTGATTTTTGTCTGTTCTTGCCATCACTGTTTATGGCACCAATAGTTACTTTTGCTTTCCCAGTGCCAGTTATGATTGTCTCCCTCCCTTCACTCACTGCCCTGGACAGCACCCCCAAGATGGTATGTTTTGGTGAGAAAGCCCCTCAATGTTGTGTGCTTTTGTTCCCTTCAGTAGGTAAATATTGGGATCCCCCTTTCCTTCCTTTTTTTGTTGTCTGTTATGTTTGTCTGCCAGTCCAGTTAGGAAGGCATATTGTTTCAGTTAACATGGTGCTTCTACATAAGGGGTGATCCCCCCAGGAGATGGAACCAAGGTTTAGCTCCCAAATGTTGTCCCTTGTCGGGAAATACCATGTGGGCATACAGATGTGGCATAAAAAATCATGGAAGTCCCCCAGTAAGCACAAGGTATAAAGGTCCAATATAAATTTCCACACCTGTTGACTGCCATCTTCTCTCTGACTGTTGCTTGCCTTCTGTCCCCCTCCTCATCACATTGTCCCCTTGCATGTCTTACTTCTCTACTGCATCTGATGCTGCAGACATTTTGGGCCCTGTGAAATCTGTCAAGGAGAATGCAGCTGCCATTAAGACCGCATGTGCTGCTCCCTCATTGGCCCCACTTCTGCTGTGGGTATCAACTCCCCTGCTGGGGTATCCATGGGGCAATCTGCCCCAGGGCCTGCCTATCTCAGAGGCTGGCCACTCCCCTGCTTCACTGTGTACCCCTCACTGCCCACAGCCAGCCCCATTCATAACCAGGAGGCCTGCAGAGACTTATACAGTTAACCTGGTTCCAAATGCATCCCCTACAATCCACAGGGACAAGCAATTTTGGAGAGGTCCAACAGAGCTTTTAGTCAGGACTATCTCACCAGCGGCTAGGAGAGTTCCTCATCTGGCCTTAACAGAGGTCCTTTTCCATATGAACTTTCTCAGTTTTGATGACAAAGGGCTCACCTAGCTCAAGCCCTGGGTGTTTCTGCCAAGGAACACGCCTCTGCCCCCTGTGAGATGGAGAGATCCTATCTCCCTTCAATGGCAGCCACCAGCCCCCTGCTGACCCATGGGAGAGGGTATGCTTGTGTTTGTCCTCAGAGTGCCACTATGCCAATATGGGTCCCAACAAGAAATGTGTGTCCTGCCATGGACCAGCCCACCTCCACCAAAGAAGAATTGGTCATGGATGGGTAATGTAAATACTCACCATCATTGCCCCTGTTATTCCCTCAAAAGAAGAGGATCTATGGGCTCTGATTCCCTTGCCTCCCATTCTGTTGCCAGTGGCAATTATCTCCCCTGCTTCCTCTGTGATATTTACCAATAACTCTTCCCTAGGCATGCCATTTATGAACCTGGTGCTGACCACCAAAAAATTGGAAGGTGCCTGGTCTTTGGAGGAAGCCCTTTGCTTTACCCCTCTTTTTCTTTTCTTTTCTTTTTCTTGTCCTATGCCTAAGAAATAGAATTAGTAAGTGACATATCCCTACTAGCCTCCAATCCACACTCCAGGCAATTTGCCTCACCCCCTTAATTACTCCATTCTACTCCAGGAACAAATATCCTGTCCCAGTATGACCAGGGACCCGCTGATGTCATTGGAGACAGATTTTTTAACTAAGGTCTAGGACAACTTTAAAAGGCTATTTGATCCCTCCTAGATGCTTGCATGTGCTTTGATTAACTGTTGTTAATCATTATTCTTTTTAAATGTCTCCTGTAGCATATTCAACATCAGTGGGCAGCAACTAAGGTGACTCTTCAGGTGGTAATGGCTGGTTCTCTGAGATTCAAAGGCTACGCCCTAATCATTTCCACCTGGGTGGCTCTCCAGGAATGGATGTTCTTCAAGGGCTGATAGTCAATGATAGATAAGAGCTTGTTAGGCAAGCCAACCTAAGACAGGCACAATCCAGTTGCTGAGCCCTTCTGAGGTGGGATCAAGATCAGGGCAAAGAACTCTAACTCCCACTGAGCACCCATGTAATAAATAAAAAAAGGTAGATATGCAGGAAGATAAGGCTCAAACCAGTTGCCAAGGCATGCACATAACATACTTCCTTATGAGCCAATCTGGAGTCTGCCAGAGGGCCTAGCAACAGACACTGTCAGAGGTACTGATCATGCCCAACCAATGGGGGCCACCACACAACATCAACAGATCAGATGCTGTAAGAGGTCCTGATTGGGCCTAGCCAATGAGGGGAGACCATGCAATGTCATTGGATCACTGTCAGAGGTCCTGATCATGTCTAGCCAATGAGGAGCGATCATGCAATGCCACCAGATCTAGACACAGCCTGGGTGCTGGGAGGAGGGTATATAAGGCTTTCCCTGTTACTGAATAAACAAGTCTGCTGTTTGCCTTTCACCTGACTCCAGGTGTCTGTGTCATTGGCACCATGCCTTCTCACCCCCTCCCCTGCAGGAGTCATTAGAATTCAACAACATCAGGTATTTTAATGTGGCAAACAATGTCACATAAAAAGGGATTGTAGCCGGATGGTGGTGTCCTCCTTTAATCCCAGCACTCGGGAGGCAGAGCCAGGCAGATCTCTGTGAGTTTGAGGCCAGCCTGGTCTACAGAGTGAGATCCAGGACAGGCATCAAAACTACACAGAGAAACCCTGTCTTGAAAAAACAAAAACAAAACAAAAAACAACAACCAAACAAACAGCAGCAACAACAAAAGGATTGTAGACAGGGCATTCCCAGAAACAATGTTTTTTCTAGGAATAATCCAAAAAGAAGGCCCCTCCCTTCTGGAGTATGCAGAAAGTGTGGCAAAGGCTGACACTGGACCAATGAATGCAGATGAACAAAGGATAGAAAAGGTAACTCTTTGCCCTCAAGAAACAACTTGGGGGGCCTCTCACAGGTCTCCATATCAAATTTGGTTCAGTCATTCACAGATACCATGGGGAAACTCCTTCACAGAGCAATTAAAGGACTTAATGCTGGTTGTAAAAATCCATACAGCACTAGATGACAGAATAGCTTTAGAAAGTAAAACAATTTCAGGAGAAGCCATAAATCAAAATTGATAAAGATTAGATATGAACAAGAGAGACCTCTTGATTAGAAGAGATGATAGTTCATCAAACAGTGTGATCACTCAATCTAAACTAACTTATGAAACTAACAAATGTTTTTCATTGATCAGATATAACTTGCCCAAAGGGAAACTCCATGAAGTTAGGCTTGGGGCAGGGTTTTGTTTTTGTCTTTTCAGGAAAACAAAATGACCATCTTGAGGAATTTAAAAACCTTTGAACAAATAAGCATCCAAAGAAGGGAGAATGACCCAGAAAAAATTAACAAGAAAAAGAATATCTGACCTGATATGATCTCTGATGTCTCCAAAAAGATGGGACCCACAACGATGATTCTACCTGGACTATGGTAATGGCACTAAGCTAACAAACAAGGACAATTTCAAGGTGGCTGACTGGGATGATCCAACCTCACAGACATAAGACAAGCCCTGTACTTTCCCATTACACAGAGACTGGACAACTAATGATATAGCCAGCTCTCCCGGGACATGACAATTATCACATTTTTTTCAGGGTCCCCTAAAGATGCCATTGCCCCCAGACAGTAGGAAGTAATTTTAAGAACATGATGCCCATAGTTCCAAGAGGCATAGTGGATGGTTTTTGGTTGTTCAGTGGGTTATAGATATTTGTCATCATTTAGGGTGGTTTGTTATTAGTTGTTATTGGTAGTGTCCAGAAAAAAAAGCTGAACAAAGAGATTAGATTCAGGGATCTCATTCTAAAAAGAAAAAGCATATATATAGACATAAGATAGAAGGGTAGATCATTGAATCTACTTTTAAACCAAAAAAGCAACTACTAGTCTTAAATATTTTACATTGGCTTGGAGTTTTGTACATTGATACAAATTTAAGGTTGTTTTGTTATACTGTATATCTGGTACAGAAATGATAGGATAAAAAGGTAGATTATTAAATATACTTTTAGACTAAAAAAGCATCTACTAGTTTTAAACATTTTATATTGATATGGATCCTTGTATATTGATACAAATTTGAGGTTATTTTCATTAGAACATACTGTACATACTTTTCTACCCTTGTTCAAGGTATTTTAGGTATATAACTCATCTAACAATGTAAGGTAAATTTCTAGTCCTTGAAAGTTATTATTACAAACTATTTAGGATAATAAAGAAATGCAGGTTAGTAGTTAGTCACCTATTACAATCAAACTTGTAGTCAGGTTAGGTATATTTTTAAGGTCAAACAGAGACATATTTTAGATAGACATGTGGTCTTCAAACATTTCAAAGAACTACAGAATATGGCATTGAAAATGTTTTAATAACAAAGTTTCTTAAATTTTATGATAATGAGACATGTATACTCCTAGTATCACCAATCTGCTTCAGTGAAGGTGATGGGCATTGAAGAAACTCCATATGGAGTTTACTTTCTTTGTGGAAAAGTAAGCCACTGGGCAGGAAAGTGCCCTTGCCTCGACTACTGACAGTATGCTGTCCAAATTGGACAAGTAGGACAGAAAAGAAAGTGACTGCCAAACTTTTCCAAGACAAGGTGGCACAGTACTTTGAAAATTTTGCTTCACAGGTATGTCTGGTGTTCTAGGACTATAGGCCAAAGATGGATGCCCCAAAATTGCAGTGGAATCTTGGGTGACTCTCCAGGCAGCCAGCTGTTTCCCTCATTTCTTAACTTTGGAAGTTGTTCACTCTACACTGCCTGTTTACTCAGATAATATTATATCTTTCTCAGGTCTCTGATGGAGTTGAAGACTTTATGGTTACAATTTTCCTTTTTAACAAATTCAGAAAAGAAACTCATAAAAGAGGTGTAAAGTATATAAAGTTGAGAGACATAAAAAGATAGTTTTGGGTTGGTAATGCAAGTTAAGATAAAAAGTGAATTAGGTGCAACACTTTGGACTCACAAAGATAGGATAGATAATGGAATATTTTCTTTGAATTTGTCAAATGCTAATGAACTAGACACTGTCAATGTAATTATTGCTGTATATATTTGTGTATAATTATTGCACTTATTTTATATAGTTTTTCTATGTTAGTTAAAACCTTCGCTTTTGTTCAGACAAAAGGGGGAAAATATTGTATGCTATTTTGTTTGTGTTTTGACAAATAAAGCTTGCCTGGAGATCAGAGGGTGGAGCTAGCCACTAGTTAACCATAGAGGCTAGGCAGTGGTGGTATACACCTTTAATCCCAGCACTTGGGAGGAGGAAGCAGGAAAATTATGAGTTAAAGGCCACCCTTGGCTATATGAGATTGAACCAGTCTAAAAGAGAAACAGCCAGGCAGTGGTGGGACACACCTTTAATCCCAGCACTTGGAAGGAGGAAGCAGGAAAATCATGAGTTCAAGGCCACCCTTGGCTACATTAGATTGAACCTGTCTAAAAGATAAACAGAGCCTGGCAGTGGAGGCATATGCCTTTAATCTTAGCACTATGGAGGTGGAGACAGGAATATAAGGTGGGTGAAGACAGACCCCTGGGCCCATTCAATCTGAGGATTCTTAGAGATAGGACCTCTCTGATTAAATTTGAAGATTTGTAGAGACAGGATCTCACCCATTTGGTTTAAGATTTCATAGAGGTAAGAAGTCTCTTGTAGTGGGTAGCCATTCCAGCTTTTATCTGGAAGTTTCAACCCCCATTGAGGCTTCGGTAACTGTCACACCTACAAGGCGGGGCCAAGAGACGACTCTGAAGATTCGAGATCTGGATGTGCCACCTCTCTTGGTTACTAGACCCTGGACACTGGAGGTAGACTGAGCAGAGTTCTCCAGAGAACATGGCCAGACTGCGCTACGTCATCCCCAGACCCTGCAACCTACCTATCCCTTCATTTGTAAGTTATGCCACTAAATAAACCTCCCTTTTGACTATGTGGAGTGGCCTTAATAATTTCACCAATAGTCTCTAGGTGGCTAGATGCTCTACTTCTCTGATCTTTCAGCTTTTAACCTCAATATCTGACTCTGGGTTTTAACTGATAAGACTGATTAGGATTGCACTTTAAAGGATGACACTTCCCAGGCAGGGAGCACCAGCTTTATTCTTCCATGTTCTAGGACTCCAATATGTGTTGTCTTCAGCAATACAGTCTTACTGTCAAGTTCTGGAATGTAACCAAGGTTATTGGCAATAGCCTGTAATACCAGTGCAAGGTAGGGGGGATGGGAGGGGTGACTGATAATCAGGCAGGCATGGGAATGTGTCTTGGTGACACACCAGGAGTTCTGGAGTAAAATCCATATGGTGTCAGTGCCAGACAGGATGGTGGACTGGGTGACTGATATGCAGGTTATCATTAACTTAGCATTCTTACCTTCAAAGTTCCAATAACAACTCATGAAGCCATGAGCATTCAACAACTTTTTACCTCAAATATCCCAAATTCTCTATAATCCTCCAAGAAAATAGATAATAACACATAAACACCAATATTGATAGGTCCATCACAGCAACATTGTCACTTTCTTGCTATCAGTTTCCTTTGTGTTCATAAAACACTTACCAAAAGCAACTTGGAGATGAAAGAGTTTATTTGGCTTACACTTTCTGGTCATAGTCCATCACTGAGAGAGGTCAGGGCAAGAACTCAAGGTAGGAGCCATCGAAAATATTGCTTGCTTGGTTCCTTTCTGACTTAATATCTCATCCTTACAGCCCAGAACAACCTGCCTAGGGAAAGTGTCACCCACAGGGGGCTAGGCTATCTTGCATCAATTAATACTCAAGGCAGTTCACAGATATGCTGATAGACAAATCTGATGAGTACATCTACCCAATTGAACCTTTTTTCAATAATAAGGCTATGACAGGTTGACAATTAATACTAACTAGCCAGGCACTAATTTATGTAAATACTGTTAAATATGCTTTACTAATGCTTTATTGTGACAACTTTAAAAGGTTTTTGTGACCATCTTCAGTGACTGGAGAGAAACTTTCCATACCATGACTGAAAAGGCCACAAGTGTCAAAGGCCCTCCTAAAAGAAACTAACCCATAAATTGGCCTCCTATACTCATTGCACAGGGAAAATGGGCCATTTGTCTTAATTACTTTTCTATTGCTATGATAAACATCATGGCCAAAGGAACTTATAGATGGAAAGCTTTATTTGGGCTTTCAGTTTAAGAGGGATTGGAGTCCACCATGTTGGGTAAGTGGCAGCATACCAGCATGCATAGTAATTAGAATAGAAACCTGAGAAGTCATATCCTGATTTGTAAATGCAAAGGAGAGAACAGAGAGAGAGAGAGAGAGAGAGAGAGAGAGAGAGAGAGAGAGAGAAAGAGAGAGAGAGAATTGAGAATGGCTTATAGCTTAGTAAGCTCAAAGCCCATTTTGAGTGACATATTTTTCCATCAAGGCAATGCCTCATAAACCTATTCAAATATCACCAACAGCTATAGACTAAATATTAAAATATCTATACCTATGGTGGATACTCATTTAGTCTACCATACCATCCTTTTATAATACTTGTGACCCAGTCTATGTCTAATAACCTAGGGATAAAATATTTGCACTTGGTTTTGAGCACACAATCTTCATAGAAAATGGAAAGAATTATCTAAACCAATAAACAAATTGTAGCAAAACTGTGCCAGAAAACCTCTAAAAAGTGGATAATATTGTTATTCATTGCCTTCATGAGAACTAAAATAGATTTAAAAAAGTTTAGCATCAAGTTCAGCCTGTAGGGTAAAACGGCCAGCCAAAGAAACCTACCCTGGCCCTGAAACCAGAGGTAGTGAAAGAAACCCACCCTGTCCCTGCAACCCAAGGCAGTGAAAGAAACACTTTAGCCCTGAACCCAGAACCTAAGAAACACACCCTCACCCTAAAACCAGTGACAAAGAAACACACTTTGGCTCTAAAACCAGGGTCAGTGAAAGAAATATGACCTAGCCCTGAAATTAGAGCCAAAAAGCTAAAAGGGGCCAGTGAAAGAAACACAGTTTGGCCCTGAAACCAGAGCCAACTCTACCCCTGACCAACAAAACCAACCAATCTCTGAGCAGGAATACTAACCAATTCCTGAGCAGAAAAATCTCCCTGAAGAAACTCTGCTCCTAAAAAGCCCTATATAAGCCCCTCTGCCTGTTCAGTTGTGGGCTGTCCTTTCCCACCCTGCAGAGGCAGCCATTCTCCTGGACTCCTTCTTCCCAAATAAATCTCTTCCTTAAAAGAGTCGTGGGTGAAGATCTTTCATAGGCGCAGAACAGAAGAACCTTTGCTGAGATGTTCCCTTAGTGGAACTGAGCAGAAAAAAGTAACAACGTTTTGCTGGAGCCAGAGGAGATAACTACATTTCTGCAGGGGTTTCCCCTTTAGCAGAGTGAATCAGAGGAAGCAACATCTTGGGCCCCCTTAAGCAGGGAGGGAGGAAGGAGGCAGAACTATTGAGAGCCTCTGGTAGTGAAAGTCCATGGAGTATACAGCAGTGACAACTAGAGTTCAGAAGGTCAACCTATCAGAACTAAGGGTTCTGTTAGAGGAAACCATCATGCAAGGTGTTATGGAATTACTGCCTTTTGAATGAACTGGCTGTCTCTTGTTGTAAACTCCTTATGCAATAACAGATATGATTCTCCCCATTTACCATGCATTTCTATGTTATGTGTTCATGTAATCTCACAATTATACCTCAATCTTGGGCACAACTTTCCCTATACATTTGGGGTAATTGGACAACTGTCCCCAGCTGTGTTTATTTTTCATTAACATATATCTGGCCAGGGCCATTCCCCAGACAAAAATGTTTCAGCAAAGATACCTTTTTCCAAGGACAAAACTGCACATAGATAAATATTAGCTCATCTCATTCACAGATAGAGAAAAGAACCACTAACAAATCCTCAACCCCTTACATTCACCATGGGTTATTTACACAAAACCCTAACTTAAAAGATTTACTGCTCACATTCCTGGGATGATGTTTTAGCCATTTGCTAGATACTGAGTTAAGGCGGTTACTTCCCACTGACCCAAGGAGATTGCCTACAAAGCCAGGCAGGCAATAGGTGCCAAGCTTCTTTCTTGTGCAAATTAAGTTTTTATACCTTCTCAGCCAGGTGCTATTCCTAGATTTTCTCCTCAGCAATTACTCTGAGTGAAAGTGCTTTTACTAACCAAATACTACATGCTCTGGCATAGGTTGCTTACCCACCTAACATGTGCCCCCCTCCCTATCAGAAAGCAGCTGCAGCTGGGATGAGTGGGAAAAGTGGCACCAAAGACAGTTTGCTTTCTTGTGACTTGTTGACCCCTAACATTCTATCTAGCCATTTCTAGATTATAGTTTGAGCACATAAATTCCCTAATTGATCTTAGCCTTTAGTTGACCCTACCAGAGAACTCCCCTTTAGTCACTCCCCTTTTGGGTTGTAATTGGAAGCTGACAATTACTGCTTTATGTGTGGGTCCTTATCACCTCTCTCTGAGACCCTGAAAACTTCAAGCCTCGCATAGCTTTACCAAAGAATTACTGTGTGGGTATATAGACTGGTTCTCTGAGAGCACGGGGAAGATTGATGGAGAAGAACAGAGATGAGGACAGAGAGGGAAAGAACTAGGTAGAATGATGAGAGAACAGCAGAAGGGACCTAGAGCAGGAGGGACTGAGAGCAGGAGGGACTGAGAGCAGGAGGGAGAGAGAGCAGGAGGGACTGAGAGCAGAAGGGACCAAGAGAAGCTAAGTAAGAGAGCAGAAAAGAAACTGTGCAGATAGAATCGCCATAGAAGAATAAAGTGAATGGAGTAAAGAACTCAGTGTGCTTAGATTCATTGAATATCCCTCCGATTAGAATCCTCAGCTGGTTGTTAGACTCTTCCACGGACCCTGGGAACAAACAATATAGGCTGGACCTATTACTGTTTGCGTGACAGTACAAAGCTCAGCTGTAACGACTCTCCATAGGAGAGGAGCAGGATTGCCACATCTTGAGATGAGACCATTATGGTGATATATTTCTTTTATACCAAATGTTAATTGTATGTTAATAAATAAAGTTGCCTGGGGGTCAGAGCTATTAGCAAGCCATAGGAAAGCAGGGCAGTGGTGGTGTACGTTTGTGATCACAGCACTTGGTAGACAGAGCTAGGTAAGTCTTTGTGTGTTCAGGGATACAGCCAGCATTGGATACAC
>CABHPQ010016179.1:0-15157 GCA_902168405.1 Peromyscus aztecus | reverse complement strand
ATAGGCCTATGTGTGTATGTATATGTACATATATGTATGTATGTAAGTAAAGGTTCACAATAGCTTGCATTGCTTTTTTTTTCTTAAAGGAACTAGTTCCCTGGATGCAAGAAAATGGGAAAAATGTTTCTTAGGATGTAAGGTATTGATTGGAATTCAACAGTACAAAGCAGGTCTAGCCAGCAGGCAACAGAATAGACATTTTAAAGAACTTTCGGAATCAAAACAGCTAGATTGAAATCTCATCAACTTGCTGTGTAACCTTAGCAAGATACCTAACTTCTCTGTGCTTCTGAATTCTCCTTTGTGAAATGAGCAGAATCTAGATCTCACCCACCCCTGGAGTTACTCAGCATAGAATTATAAGGCAGAGTAAGCCTGTGGAAGGGGTATGTTGGTTCTAGGAAGCATTGTCCTCTTCCTGTCTACCACCTGTGGCAAATTCTCTATTGGAAGCATGTGGGGGCTCAGATGTGAACTCTTGGGGATGGAGAGGCTAAGTCAGCAGGTGAGGTGGTCTGAAGACTCCATCCCTGGGTTCTAGGTCCAGTAGGACTGCAGTCTTTTGTCTCATTGGCAGTAATAGCTGCAATTTTCCCATCTCTTCATCTCAGACATGAGGATAATGGGCTTGCCACCCTCCGTCCTAGGGCCCACAGTCGCTGTGAGGCTCAAATGAGATAATAGCAGGGACCTAATTGTGTGAAGCACGGATGATTAGTCTCTGAAAGGCCCACTGAATATGTTTGCATAAAAACTCCTGCAATTTTGTACTCAAAGGGTGCTCTTTTCCATATCATCTTTCTCCTCTCTGCACTCGCCCGCCCCCCTTGCAGTTATGTGGCTCCAAAGCCTGTAACAAGGGATCACAATTCTCTCCAACAAGCAGGAACAGGTTCTTTCTCTCTGTCTCTCTTTCCTTCAGTCTCATTGTTTACAACCAAAGATGTGTCTTATTCATCCTCTTTTTTGCACCCTAACCCCCACATCCTGGCACTATCCCATGGTAGTACCTCTCCAAGTGATGTATCTTCTGCTCTTTTCCTGGATACATGCCACTGTCCCTAGCCTGCCTTGAGGAGGAACAGAAGGAATAGATATGGCACTGCCTATCATGGAGTGCCACCCCAAGGCACTGAGTACCCACAGCAATAGGCACAGCAGCCCAGAAACCCACCAGCACAACTCCATGCCCTTTCTCTGGTTTCACTGATTTATTTGGTCTCTTGCATGACAGAGTTGAATCTATTTACAAAAATTCTCTATAAACAGGTTTCTTAGAGGACTGCTTTCTGTAGTAAAATGATGGGACAGACTGTAGATGCTTCTTTTCTCAGGGGAATCTGTGATTTACACTTGGCCTCATGTTTGGCCTATGTAAGGAGAGGGGTTTGAGTATCATAAAACAGAAAAATAGCCCATCTTCAGGTGTGGTGGTATTGTGTTTCCCAAAATATTGTGTACCCTAATAAACTTATCTGAGAAGAGAAGTCAGAAAAAAGAACAGCCACTAGATATAGAGGACAGAAAATGGTGGCACAAACACCTTTAATCCTATCACTTGGGAAGCAGATATCCATCTGGATCTCTGTGAGTTTAAAGCCATACTGGAAACAGCCAGGCATGGTGACTCATACCTTTAATCCCAAGAAGTGATCCTTTAATCCCAGGAAGTGAGGGCAGAAAGCAGAAAGGTATATAAGATGTGAAAACCAGGAACTAGGTAGGTTAAGCTTTTAAGCTTTTGAGCAGCACAGTTCAGCTGAGAGGCATCCAGTCTGAGGAAACAGGATCAGCTAAGGAGTTGGCAAGGTGAGGTAGCTGTGGCTTGTTCTGTCTCTCTGATCTTTCAGCATTCACCCCAATACCTGGCTCCAGGTTTGTTCTTATTAAGACCATTTATCAATTCGTGCTACATTCAGGGGCTAAGGGATAGATAATAACCAAGAACTATTAGGCATCTGGGAGGGACCCAAACTGTTTCTGGGCTATCCACATTCTTTTTTAAATTATTCTCTTTCTCTCTCTCTCTCTCTCTCTCTCTCTCTCTCTCTCTCTCTCTCTCTCTCTCTGTGTGTGTGTGTGTGTGTGTGTGTGTGTGTGTGGTGTGTATGTTCCACACATGTGGAAGTCAAGAGAAAACATTTTTTATCCCCTTCTACCAAGTGAGTCCATGGGCTTGAACTCAGGTAGTCTGGCTTGGGGGCAAGCACCTTTACTCCTAAGCCATCTCTCTAGCTCAAGGCTATTCATTTTCTGAGCGTGGCAGTGATAGGAAGAGAGCCTGTCCCTAAACTATCACCAGGCTGTTGGAATCACCGACACTGGCCTCAGCAATTTCCTAAGGTCTTAAGACTAACAGTGGTGTGAGATTCCGAACTGACAGAAAGGAAACTCATAAAACACTCCTACTTTTATGGAACTTGGGGTCTCCAACTTGGGCACACTGAGCACCTCTTGATAGAGAAAGCTCCACAATTTTTTTAAGCAAACACTTTGAATGCTTCCAATAAGCAAGGACTGTTCTAGATACCTTACAACCTTGAGCTGCCCATTGAATGCAAGTAATGCTGATGCGCACAAGGCAAGGTCCTGCCCTTTCCTGGCTAAAAAGATTCAGTGTAGTGCTATGTTTGAAGCCTGGGCAGGACTTCAGGATCTGAGTGACAACTATAAAGTGGCCAATGTGCCAATGTTACACTTAGAAGTCCAGTAAGCCCTGACCCTCTTAGCAAAAATGTGTGAAGTCCCCAAGGTGAAATCTGAGGGCTGTAGTGTGAAAAATACCAGACAAAACACTGGCTTAAAGATGCTTAGCTGCACACGAGAGACAGTGTGCTTCTGTCTGTTCAAGAAGCCCAAACAAAAACAATGTCCCCTCTGACAGTGTCTCCTCTGACTTAAATATGCTGAGCTCTGCTTCTATGTTTATTGTCTAAATTTTGCAAAACTTATATGCATGGATTTTGTGGTGGGAAAATAAGTTTCATTGCCTTGGTAAGCAAAGACGAAGGAAAAGGTGAGAGGAGAGGAGAAGGGAGGAGAGGAGAGGAGAGGAGAGCGAAAATCAAGATTAAAATCCACTGGCTCCACTGGGTCTGAGGTCACTGACTCCCTGCATTTATCTTCTCTGAGTCTCCTTGTCCCTGTCTGAAAAATAAGGAAGGCTGACTGGACCATCTTTGGCAAGCTTCAAGTAGCTATAATTAAAGAACAGGTCATATGAGTGGGGGAAAGGGTAATTACCCTAAAGATATGTCCAGTATCTGGGTAAGAGTTCAGAAAGTTGAGCCAGCATGATGGTGCATGCCTTTAATCCCAGTAGAGGAAGGTGAATCTCTGAGATCGAGGCCAGCCTGGTCTACAAAGTGAGTTCCAGGACAGCCAGGGCTACACAGAAAAACCCTGTCTCAAAACAAAACAAACAAACAACAAAAGAGAGTACAGTAGTTTGGAAAGAACATGTAAGTACATTTATTTAAATTTATTAAATCAGCTTACATTAAAATAGTAACAAGAACAGTCTCACTCCCAAGAACCTGAAAACCCAGTAGTTGGGTCAGTAGTCACAGCAGCCCCACAGTGGCTTTCTTAGACTAGAGAGGCCCACACCCCTGTAGTTGCTCAGTCCATGAGGCTGGGCTCCTCAGCAGCCCCATATCTTATATCAACAACCTGGAAGGTCCTGAAGATCCCCTGGTCCTTAGTTCTGGATAGAAGCCTAGAAACACTGATTCTATTATCAGCAATGAAATCAGTAGCAGCAGCAGAGTATATCAATTTGGAAGAAAAGGGGAAGGCCAAGCAAGCAAATGGGGGATAATCTTCCTTCTGCCATGCTCTTTTGAAAATCTGAGCTACTGTCAGATGGCATTGCCTACACTGGGATGGTTCTTCATATATTAATTAAGGCAATCAGAATAATTCTTCAATTGAGGCACCCAGCTCAAGTGATCCTAACTTATGAAAACTTGACATTAAAAAAAAACCACCATAATTTACCCCTTGTCAACCTGACACGCAAACACATCACTTTAAGCACCATAACCTTGTGCAGGCACAGACATATAAATAATAAAAAATATTAGAAATTATAACCTTTCCCCTAATTCTCATGTTTATTTCATAATATGAAATATAGTCCACTTTAACAGGTCTCCTAAATCCTTAAAAATCCTGTCTGTAGACTGGATGAATTAGCATGTTACTGGAGTTAGAATCAGAGCCTGGTCCCTGGGGGTCCAAAAAAGCCAGGTTCAGTCACTGGTCTCCAATAATCCAATTAAAAACACAGTAGTGAAAAGTGGAAAAGGGGAATGGTTTAGTTATTCAATGTGGTTATGTTGGGAACAAGAAAAAGAGGTACAGCAACACCACCATGAATTTGTCTGAGGATCCAGACTCAAGGGTTAGGTTTAAACAGAAAATGAGGAATGCAAAATTAAGTAATCCAGGTCAAGGTATGGTCCCTCCGTCATCCACCTATCATTGTCTCAGCTCCAGACTCTCCTGCAAAGTGGTCAGACAAGTCAGAAGTGTGTGAAATGTCTTTCTGAGAGACAAGCTCCATCTCTGGCTGTCATCAGGCTCCTGGCTTTTTACTTCTCCCAGCCTGAGATTCCTAGGGCAAATTCCAATTCCTTGGGGGACTGTTGTCTCAAAAGTCTGAGAGCCAAAGAGAGGGGTACAAGTATCTCTCTGTAGAATATCCTCATACCCTTCCAGGTGTTTGTAAATATGGTTAAAATAGCCATATGACTCAGTACAATCTAGCAACTCAATTCAGATCCTATATAAACCTTGATGGCATTGTCTACAGAAGCTTCTGAAAAGCATACTTTTAAAAAATAGGCAGATTTACAATGAACTGATATGAAAAACATCCATGACGTATTGTTTAGAGAGAAAAGGAAGCCATGGCACAGTATATAGTGTGATCCTGTTTATATGAAATCATACATAAATGTGTTTATATATGCACACTAGAGTCTGGAAATATATATGCAACCTGCTTGCAGCTGAATTCTCTGGGGAAGGGAGTGATGAGAGAGAAAGCCTCTAGACACACACTTTTGTCTGGTTTGAATTTTTGTAATAAGCCTACATTACTCTTGTAATTTAAAAACTCCAAGGAAGTAAATGAATAGAGGCAAAAGAAGAGGCAGGACAGATAATTCTATGTTGAAATGAAAATAAAATATAAGCTAAGGAGGAAAAAGAAAAATCACACAGCCACAGATAATGTAGACTCCTCTGAGATAACCACTGCTGATGTTTTGTTGTGAAGCATAATTTGCTTATGCTCTGTGTAATAGCTACATAATTTTGTCCACAAAGATGAATTCTATTGTACATACAATTTTTTCTGATGTGCTTTTCCTACCTAATAATATAACATGAACATCTACCCTAGTCTTATGCCTCCTATAATTTAAAAATGGCTATAGACTTATTTAGGTTGTTTCCTTTTCATGTATGCATTAAAAAGCAAGGCTACTATGAGGTGTAAAACAGTTACATTTTTGCATGCATTATGTCCTTAGGCTGAATTCATAAAGGCATTGGAAGGGGCCTGCTCAATGCACCATAAAACCCTCCACGAGTTAATTCTACTCTGAAATTTTTGTTCCTTTGGTAGTTGAGAAAAATACAGTGTCTATGTGGTTTTAATTATCATAACCTTGATTGTGTCTAAGGCTGAACATTTTATGGTGTTTCTCAGTAATCTGTCTTTTGATGAGTTATTTATTCATGTATTTTTTTCCCAAACCTACCACTGAGGTGTTTCCCTTTACCTATTGATTTGTAAAGCATCTTATATATTAAGAACATTAATCACTGTCTCTCTAGTATGTGGTGATTTTCTAGGCTACTTGTTAGGCTACCCTGGCTTTTAACTTTAGCTATGACTTTTTTTAATGCACAAGTTTTGAAACCAGATTTTTTTCCTGTGGTGCAACATTTTGAATACTGTCCCTTCTAGTGTGACTCTGTACTCTTTGATTCATGTGAATGTTATTTGTGTGCATGGTGCCTTTTTTTTGGAATTATCTAGTTAACTATCCCAACACTCACACTGATGGTCCCTCCACTTGGATTCACTTGGGAATGTTATTATGTTTATCTCATCTAGTCAACAACTCTGTTTTGCAGGGGCTTACTCTCCTCATTCTACCACCTGGTGAAGACTAGAGGTTTGGAGGTAGCTTTCCAAGTCACAGTGTTCCTACATGATTGTGGCTAGGGGCAAGAATGCAGTACCAGATTTATTGCTGATACATCTTTAAGCTCCTGTTCAGAGGCTAAAACTCTCTGTCGTGTGGCTGGCAGCCTCTCAGTGGCACTGAGGAGCTGATCAGTGCTGCCCAGAAGGTGCAGACCTAGGTAGGAAGGACAGGATCTTTGGGAGATCCAGGTCTTTAAGCAGCTACAGGGAATCAGAGCAACAGAATGCTCGAAGAATGCTCCCCAAGGCTACCCGCCTTACATCGCCAGAGTCTTTGCACCAAACCACACTCTGAGGCTCCAGGGGCAAGATCATCAAGACTTACCCTAGGCTGTGGTGGTATTGTGTTCCCCAAAATATTGTGCACCCTAATAAACTTATCTGGGGTCAGAGACAGAACAGTCACTAGATACAAAGGCTAGAAAATGGTGGCACTCACACCTTTAATCCTAGCATTCCAGAGACAGAAATCCATGTGTTCAAGGATACAACCAAGCATGGTGACTCACGCCTTTAATCCCAGGGAGTGGTGGTAGAAAGCAGAAAGGTATATAAGATGTGAGGATCAGAAACTAGAAGCATTTGGCTGGTTAAGCATTTGACTGGTTAAGCTTTCAGGCTTCTAGCAGCAGTTCAGCTGAGATTCATTCTGGATGAGGACTCAAAGTCTTCCAGTCTGAGGAAACAAGACAAGCTGAGGAACTGGTGAGGTGAGGTGTAGCAGGAATCTTAAAGAGTCTTATTAATAAAATCAAACCTGAGGCCAGTGTTTGGGGTGAAGCTGAAAGATCAGAGACAGAACAAGCCACAGCTAACCTCACCTGGCCAACTTCTCAGCTGATCCATAGATATATGGCATCTTGACTTCAAAGTTTGGGTCTAAGGATATGTTGCTTTGGAAAGGAGGCTCTGCTTTTGTTTCTACAGGAAGCAAGAGCTGTGGATTTCTTCCAGGTTAAGATGGATCAGATTTGACCAAGCAAGACCTCCTGAAAATTGACAGATGGTATCTATCAACAAAGATTATAGCCAATCTTCCCAGAACTTGATCATTATCTTGAGTTTTCTTAGAATCCCCATAAGATTAACAATACTCCCAATCAGCAGGAAGTAGCCTAGAACACTACACCCACATTCCCCCAAAATGGATTATGGATATTTGTCTTTGCTTAGGAGGTTGGTTACAAATTGTTATTAGTCATAGTCAATCTCTTTCTAAAAAAAGAAAGGAGGATATGATACAGAAATGTAGTATATAGATATGATAGGATAAAAGGGTAGATTATTGAATCTACTTTTAAAAAACAACAACTCTTTTGAAATATTTTACATCTCTACAGATTTTAGTTTATTGGTACAAATTTAAAATTAATTTTGTCATACTGTATGTATATTTCTACTCTTGTTTAAGGTATTATGTTTATGCAGTTCATTTAAAATTGTAAAATATATTTAAATATAGATTAATAGTCATCTATGATAATCAAACTAATAGTCATGTTAGTTAAGTTTTTTTAGGTGTACAAAGGTATATTTCAATTAGGTAGGTAACCTTCAAACACTTCAAAGACCTACAGAATATGGCATTTAAAATGTTTTCAGAACTTAGACTTTTCTGGACAATGAGACATATCTGCTCCTGGTAGCACCAATCTACTTCAGAGAAGATGATGGGCACATGGAGTTTACTTTCTTTATGGCAAAAGTTAGCCATTTGTGCAAGAAACTGCTCTTGCCTGGACTGCTTGACAGTATGTTGTATAAACTGGACATGCAGGGTCCATATGAAGGTGACCACTGAACTTTGCAAGGTGAGATGGTCCTTCAGGTTTCACAGAAGAAACTGCCAGACATTCTGCAGGACACAAGGAGAAGTGACTGACAAACTTTGCCAGGATGGGCACAACAGTCCTTACAATTTCCTGCTTCACTGAAAGCTATGCCAGAGACTCTAGGCTAAAGATAGATGCCTCAATGTTACAGAGGAACTTTGGATTATTGTTCAGGCAGCCAGATGTCTCTGTCATTTCTAGAATTATAGACATTGTTTGTAATGAATTTCCTGTTTACTCAGGTAATATATCCTTTTGGGATCTTTGATGGAGGTGAAGACTAGATAGTTATAGTTTTCTGTAGTCATGATAAAAGGTAAATCAGATATAAAACTTTAGACTCACAAAAATAGCATAGATGATAGAATATTTTCTTTAATTTTGCCAAATTCAAATAGACTAGATATTGTAACTGTAATTCCTGCTTAATAACTGTTTTGTTATATGTAATTTTATTATGTTAAAGTTAAAACCATCATTTTTGATTAGACAGAAAAGAGAAAGTGCTGTGGGATGTCTTTCTGTATGCTGTGAATATGTGCAGCTCCCATCAGATAATAAATAAAGCTGTTTTGGCCTATGGCAAGGCAGCTTAGAGGCAGGCAGGAAATCCAAGCAGAGAGACAGAGAGAAAAAAGGAGAGTAGGAGGAGATGCCTAGCCACCGCCCAAAGAGAAGCAAGATGCCAGTAGACTGGTAATGCCATGGCCACATGGCAAAACATATAGATTTATAGAAACTGATTAATTTAAGATGAAAGAGCTAGCTAGCAAGAAGTTGAAGTGCTGGGGATATCTTTCTGTATGCTCTGAATGTGTTGCTCTGATTGATTGATAAATAAAATGCTGATTGGGCAGTATCCAGGCAGGAAGTACAGTGTTGGCAGGATAAGGAAAGAGGAGAATTCTGGGAACAAGAAGGCTGAGTCAGGAGTTGCCAGCCAGACACAGAGGAAGCGAGATGTAAAAGTACTGGTAAGCCACAAGCCATGTGGCAACTTATAAATTAATAGAAATGGGTTGATTTAAGATATAAGAACTAGATAGCAAGAAGCCTGCCACGGCCATACAGTTTATAAGTAATATAAGTCTCTGTGTGTTTACTTGGGTCCAAGAGGCTTCAGGACTGTTGGGTGAGAGAGATTTGTCCTGACCTTGGGCCCAAGCAGGACTGGAGAAAACTCCAGCTACACTGAAGCCATAGGCCATACAGTTTGTAATTAATATAAGCCTCTGAGTAATTATTTTATAAGTGGCTATGGGACTGCAGGTGGAAGAGATTCATCTGGACTACTAGGCAAGGCAACACTGGAGAAATTTCCATCTGCATTACCTTATCCCCATTATTGTGCTACAAATTCATCCAGGTGACACTCAGGAAAGAGAAGAGGAATGAATCAGGCACAGTCTTCCATGTGACTGGCAATATAGGGTACATGCTAAGAAGGAGTAGGGAGTGAAGCCTGGGGAGTGCTGGATATGCTGCTTAAGTCTCAAGAGAGCACATCCTCCTGCAGATCCTAAGAGGGACTGGCCAAAGAAGAGTGTATTAGTGCTCTGTGCAGATATTTTGAGAACTCCCCCTGGATGCAGGGAAAATGCAAAGCAGGAGAAATAAGAAAGACCAGACATAAACACAGAAAGACAAAAACCACATTCTTTCACTAATATGTGAATCCTAGCCTCTACATCTATGCATATAAACAGATATGTGTGGGTAAATCCTACAAGTCTAAAAGAGTGATCAAGAGTGGGTAAAAACAGATGATGAGGAAGGAAGAGGTGTGTAAAGAACACGTGAGGCTCAAAGGAAGAAAATAGACTGTGGAGAGGGAGGCTACAAGGAGGGATCAGGGGTGACAAGAGCTGAGGGTAAGTGAGAGAAAGTAAAAGGAAATAGAATCACTAAAATACACTTTGTTTGAAAATGTCAGAATGATATCTATCTCATTATATGCTAATTTAATATTTAGAAAATATGTACTTAAAAATGAATAGTCTGTAGTCTATTGCCATTTCCCAAGCAGAAGACTAAAGCACCTCAGGGTGGACTCAAGATACATTTTGAAAGTACCCCTGTGACTTACTGATGGATATAATCTGTAGGGTACAGAAAATAGAAGCCATCAAGGGTGGAATCTAACTTTTGTCCCAAATATGCCCAAGAAACATCAGGGAAGGAGTGGATTTGATTAAATGTTTCATGTCCATTATCAGATTGACTTCTAACAACCCATAAAGTAGCTAGCATAATATCAGGCCTGTTTGCAAGATGAGAAATTAAAGCTAGGGGAATAATCTGAGTGGGTCACATGGTAAGTTAGCAAATGCAGGAAAACCTGGCAAAGTTGGGCTCTCTTGTCTATGGCCAGTGTTCTTTTAAAATTAAATTTCTTTTTTTAAACGATTCACTATACCCTCATTAAATTAAGGTGAATTCCTTGAAGAATTCAGGACTCTCCACATGCCTGTCAGCAATCTAAGATCCCCCCTAAGGTAACAGACCATGGTATAAGAGGACTGCTGAATGCATGTGTGGAGTTAAGATAGAAAGGTGATTATTGAAATATGATCAGGAAGTATAAAAGATGGCAGATCATGCCTGTGGTCTTGGCACTTGTGAGGCTGAAGCAGAAGAATTGCTGCAAGTTCAAGATCAGCCTGGAGTTCATAGTTCCAATTGCTTTGGATACATGGTGAGACCCTGTCTCCAAACAGAAAGGAAAAAGAGGAGAGAAAGAGAGAGGGGGGAGGGGGAGAAGGAGGAGAAATTGAAGAGACAAGTACATCAAGTTATCATACTATAGCATCCAAATGGGACATAAAACACAACTATGTTTTAAGATTTCTACCACAACCACACACAGCCATAGAGGTATCAGGAACTTGAAATCCCACAAAACATATCCAAATGTAGAAGCACAAAAGTATAAAAACTGGACACATGGAAAGCTTGTGGAGTAATTCCTGTTTTCACTATAAGGTAGTTAAGAGTTCCTCTGGATAATGTCCCAAGCAGAAGACCATCAGGAGATTGATGAGTGGCTGAAAGGGTATGGGGTTTGGGCCTGAAGGGTTACTTAACTAAAGCTGACACCCAATCTTCTAATTTCCTGCTTCTGGGGGAATGAATTTCTTCCCTGACTGCCACTTACTCCAATCTTCAGCCAAATAAAAAAGGCACAAACAACCCCACAATATTAGGAAGAAAAGGTCCAAGAAGTGAGATCTCAAAGGATTTAAGGCCTAAGCCACACAAGAATTCCTCCATTTGTCTAATTGCTCTCAGAATCCCTGTTTAAATTTGTGTCTGTCCAGAGGAAAAACTCAAGAATAATCACCACACAGGTGGCCCTTGTTCAGAGGAGGCATGGCTTCTTTGCTGCCCAGGAACACAATGCTGAGATTTTCACCATGTGCAATTGATTGTTGGAAATTAACATATACATAGATAGCAAAAAAACAGTCACACCATTTATATGTACAGATGATTGGATCCCCACTTTATGTTCCTGTCATAGGGTTATCCAAAATACTAACAAAAATAATTACAACTTGTGTATGTATATCTTGCTAGACTCATTGGTTTTCTATTGTATCAGTGTCATAACTATTGCTGAAAAGATCAAGTAGCTTAGATGCTAATTCAGCATGTAGTAAATGACTGTGGCTGCTGCTCAGGCTATCTGCCCCCTTGTTTTACAAAGTGTTTTTACTGACACAGAACTGAGTCCACATGCTTGTTTCTTCCACTTGGGTGTTCATATCACCAAGGGCTATCATTCATCTCCATGGTGTTATCACAGGGCCACTCATACATTCCATGGTCCCTGGTGTGAAGCAGCCATGTTCAGAGGCTCTTTTATTGTTTGGGGTTTGGTTTGGTTTTTGAGACAGGGACTTTCTCTATAGCCCAGGGTGGTCTTGAGATCACAATCTTCCTGCCCCAGCTTCCTCAGGGCTGATGTTACAGATGTATGCTATCATACCTATCCCAGAGGCTCTTAATAGAGAAATTGTGTGTTGTGTCCAAGCCTAGATTAGAGGCGCCTTCTTATTTTTTGTTTTTGTTTGTTTGTTTGTTTTTTGAGACAGGGTCTCACTGTGTAAACCTGACTGTCCTGGAACTCACTTTGTAGACCAGGCTGGCCTTGAACTCAGAGATGTACCTGCCTCTGCCTCCTGAGTGCTGGGCTCACATGTGCCATAACATCTGGCTAGATACTCTTAATGGGAAAATTTTTTCTCTATTTCTGTTGACACCATCAGAGCAAGATGGAAGCCCATGGCTGAACATGGTGCTGTCCATGGTTAAACATGTGCTGCCTATGAAAACCTTAGTGAACCTGAGTCTATAATCGAGTATTACTAAGAAGTGACATGAATAGTAAAAAGAAAGATTCAAAAGTATATAACTGAACCTTTTAGAAATTTGTCTGCAATTGACACCCACATAACAAGAATTCATTAAATACTACTTGTGGGCTTACAGGGCCCCTGCCTCAGGCCCGGTTGCATGGCTCAGGCCAGAGCACGTGGCCAGAATCTCTTTGGCTTTCTCTCTCCTGGTGGGTGGTGGGCTCTCTCTCTCTCTCTCTCTCTCTCTCTCTCTCTCTCTCTGGGTTTCCATCATGGACTGCTACCACTCTAGGTAGATGATTTGAAATTCTCTCAGACTTCTACTGTTCTATGCAGTTGACAGACTTGGTAAGCCAATTAAGATATCTTAAAAGGTGAAATTAGTTAAAAGAGAATTGTTTCCAATATTAAAAATGGGAAACATTTTTACAAGGGAAGGAATTTTGTCTCTGTTTGATAACACATTAGGCAGTCTGAAAATGGAACAATTAAATGAGAGGATAATTTATGTTGGTGGGATGTATGTAACATCAATTATGAATATAATTTGTTTAATCATTTTTATTTTTGTATTAAAAAGGTTGGTCAATTTAAGTGCCAAGATAAAAGCTTTAGAAAAGCCTGTTAAATTGAAGCATAGAGAAATTCAGAACCAGACAGGAGAATTTAAAGGTGAACCTAACTCAGGATTGATTTTAGAAAAACCTGTTAAAATGACTTATAGAGAAATTCAGACCCAGACAAAAAAATTTAAAAGTAAAACTATATCAGGATTTGATTATACGGTTATAGAGAGACAGCATGTTTTCAAATAACCAAACTTAATCTATCTGGTAACCTTATAGGAACTACCAGCTCAAGAGCATGTACAAGCTAATTGGACTCCAGTAGAAATGTTAGATTTAAGGAGATTTAAAGAAGCTACAGTATCATATGGCATGCATTCTCCATTTGTAAAGCAGATGTTAAACTGGTGGTCAACTTGTAATAGAACTATCCCTCAAGACTGGAAAGAGTTAATGATAGCTGTCCTAGAGGCCAGTCCACATATACAATGGAAAACATGGTTTAAAGAGAAGGCTCAAACAATAGAACAACAATGTAGGAATAGAGGTGTGCAAATTTCCCAGGATTAGCTTCTTGGAGAAGGCAAATACGCTGATATACAAAGACAATGTTTATATGATAACCAAACCTAAATTATATGCCACATGGCAGTCATTAATGCATGGGACAGATTTGAAGAAGCAGGGAAGAAAACTGAATCATTTATGAAAGTTATACAAGGCCTAAAAGAATCCTTCATGGATTTCCTACAAAGGCTGACTTCAGCAATAAATAGAAGGATACCAAATTCAGAAGCTAGACAGATAATAATTGAAACTTTGGCTTCTGAGAATGCAAATACAGCATGTAAAAGAACAACCAGGCCATTAAAGGCCAGATTAGCACCCTTGGAGGACTGGATCAGGGACACAATTAATACTGAGTCTCATGACCATGAGATGTGGATAGGCGAGGTAATTTCAAAAGCTTTGAGGAAAAATAATGTCAGATGTTTTGGTTGTGGAAAACAAGGTCATTTGAAAGGGGAGTATAAATAGGGCCTTCCTAGAAAGAATGTTTATTCAAGTAACAATGACAACAGAATGCCCCTCCCTTCTGGATTATGCAGAAGGTGTAGTAAGGGTAAACATTGAACTAACAAATGTAGATCAGCAAACAACAGACAAGGTAATCCTTTGCCTCTGCCATTGGGAAATTCCCAGAAGGGCCTCATGCAGACCCCCACAACAAATTCAGTTCAGACTTTAACTGCCATCATAGAAGAACCCCTTTCTCAGAGAAATTAAATAACTAAATGCCTATTGGAATAAATAAGGCTGCTTGGGGTGATAGAACAGCTGTAGCAAAGAGAACAGGATATTCAGGAGAAACCATAAAGCAAACTTTTTGGCAAACTTCTATAAATGAACAAAGACCAAAATTAAAAATATGAATAAATGATGCTCTCTTGGAAGGTTTAGTAGACACAGGTATAGATTACAATACTTGCACCAGAATTTTGGCATCCAAACTGGCCTCTTCAGGATGTAATTGTTCAGCTGTTAGGAATTGGAAAATTATCTCAAGTGAAACAGAGTGCTCAAATGTATAGGTCCAGAAGGACAGAGGGGAAAATTAAAGATGTATGTGGCTAATATAGCCATGAAATTATGGGGCCGTGATCTATTACAACAATGGAATACTCAGATTAACATTCCTCCAACATCAGAAACAAATAAACTAACATATGTTTCTGAGAGAAATATTAGGAGGTATTATTATAAAGAGCAGTCACTGGCCATCCAGATTGTACAAGAACAAGGCAAATCAACTGCTGATCTTTCAAAGACACCAACAGCTCTACCTTTAAAATGGTTAACAGGCAAGCTTATATGGGTTCAGCAATGACCTTTAACAACAGAGAAACTCCAGGCTTTAGAAGAGCTGGTAGAAGAACAGTTAAATGCTCAGCATATTGAAAAATCAGCCAGCCCTTGGAATTCTTCTGTATTTGTTATTAAAAAGAAATCTGGTAAAGGGAAAATGGTAACAGACCTAAGAGCAATTAACAAAGTAATCCAGCCAATGGGCTCTCTACAATCTGGAATTCCTTTGCCTACTTTATTACCTAAAGGATGGCCTCTTAGAGTTATTGATTTAAAAGACTGTTTCTTTTCAATACCCTTGCAAGAAAA
>CABHPQ010016169.1:0-12678 GCA_902168405.1 Peromyscus aztecus | reverse complement strand
GCAGCCATTTTACTTTGACCAAATTACTGGTAATTATTTCTTGGAGTGTCTTTACAGGGTTATTGTAAAGCCTCAATGATATAATTCATATATGTAAACATCTAGCTTGGTGTTAGGTACACAGTAAATGCCCAGTGGATACTGGCTGACTGTGAACTGGAGTACTTCTAGGATATAAAACTTGAACAGTTTTCCCAGACCTTTGCTACGGTACCCCATAGTCTTGTTTCATCCTTTGTGCAACAGACTGACAACTCAGGCAGGCTCAGTTTGTTCGGATGAGAACTGATCCACGGTTTGTTGTTTTGGCTTCATTATTATGGGGCTATCCTCACTTGCATGGCCACTTCGCAGCTACAGCTCAAACAATCGAGGGCTAATGAGGCAGCTGCCTACCCGTCTCCTGGGGCACACATTCTTAGCTCCCGTCCCTAATTCCATTGGAACATCTGTAACATTTCTCTTGCCTTGGAGTCCAGGGGGAGAGTACAGGAGTAAGGTCAGGGTCTAGGGGAGAGAGGCTGGCCTGTCTCCTATGCCAGCCTGGGAAAATGCCCAGCATACATCTAGCCTGAATCCTGTGAAGACTTCCAGTGGATCTCTCCTGGAGACCGAGGTTTGTTTCTAAGGCAAATGACAAACTACTGAGGGATGAGAAGGATGACATCAAATGATATTCAAAGCTTCCATTGCTTAACAGTGGCCTTCAGAGAAACAGGGCCAAGGGAACCAGCCATCAGTTAAATATTCCCCTGGCACCCAAGCCTAGCCTTTTCAGGCGCTTCGAAGTGACTTAAGAAGCTTCTTTTTGCACTTGCCAAGTACCCATTGTTTGCAAAAACCTTTAAGGAATAGCTAGGCTTTCACTTCAATGCATATGGATTGGCATCTGACACCTAATCAGGATTACTGTGACTGTTGCTAGTCAGCCCTTTACCACTGCCAAGCAAGTGGTGGAAGTGTATAAATCTTAGTTCCCATGCTTTGGTTTCCTCACATGTAAAACGAGGCAGTGGACTATGTGGCTGGTGTCTTGGAACTGAGTTTGCAATTCAGTGAAGGACTTACATCTGCCTTACATGTGCACATGTGCACACATACTCATCCACTCTTACTATATCCTTATTCACAGACACACACACAGAGACATGCACCCATAGTTACACCAAGTTAGATATGCTCAAATTCTCACTCACACTCATGCAAACAAATTTAGCCTGGACATATAATGAACAAAACCACACAGAGGCAGACACACACACACACAGAGACATACACACAGACATGCACACAAACACACGCATTTCTCAAGGCACCTTGTGAGGAGCTCTTACGGTGTTTGCTTTCTCAGAAAACTGTAACAAACACATCCTAATTCTAGAATGAACACACATTTTGGACTGCCTGTGACAATCCTATTTTATTTCTATCGTTCCATAAAAATAGTAACAGTGTTCTCTTCCATCTCAAGAGCACCCCAGTTTTGATAATAAGTGATATGGTAACCCTACCTATACCCCTATAACTATAGCCTCAGGCTGGTTCCTTTCATGAAAGACTACCTTATTCTCTAATCAAGTTTACCTCTTCAATTCCACACTAGAGATTCGCTTTAGTGTTTCAAGCAGGCAAATAAGCAAAACAATTTGTGAGTCTACAGCCCACAGATTGAGGAAAGGATGGGATACTCTATCATTTGACTTGAAAGGTATCCAACCACTGAAATTTTAGTTGGCCTTAAAGTGGGTACTAGGCTTCTCCCTTTTGGTCTGATCGTTACTAATTCTCCAGTAATGTGCTTTCTGCTCCTAATCCTCAACGCTCTCACTTCCCCTTCCTTTCCTCCGTCCTCTTAAAGCTTCATGGTCTGATGATATGCTTCAGGCTCTCTCTGAAGCAAATCTACTCTATGGTGCCATGTCCCCATACCTTATTCTCGGAGATCTTTGGAATAAGAAGTGACCAAAGGGGGTCACAGGAGGGACGATGGGCAAGAGAGAAAAAGGAGGGGGGTGAGATTCAATTTCCTTTAGGTTCTGTGACTGATTTTCATTAGGATTATTGCCTAAAATTTCTTTTAGCTTCAGGGCCTTTGGGCCAGTGACTATTCCTGTGGCTGGATTAACTGTGTTTTGAAAAAACTCTGAAAATGTTGTCAGCTATTTGCAAACACGGCTATAAATACGTTGTGCGGGAAGGAGTTGCAGTGCTATTCCCAGAGCAGCTGGGCAGGACCCATGCTCTCCAGCCATGTGGATACCACACACTGCAGTCTGAATTTTAGCAGCAGCTGTGCTAACATGCAAACAAGATGGAGGCCAGGAAGAAGCCCCAGCAAGGGCAAAAGAGACACTATCAGGATGAAGTGGGGGAGTTTAGAAAGAATGTCTTTTTTGGGCTCCTAGAAGACTAGTCTAGAGAGAAGTGGAATGCTGTGTTCTTCTCATTCTGCACATATGTACATACTTTTTTGGGGGGACTATGCACTTTTGACTATGGTCAATGTCATGAGGTACAGCTTAAAATCAGATATGTATGTATAAGTTTACACATAGATGGGGCTGCTTATACATGCGTGCATTGTGGGTAATGTCTCAGTTCACCTATACCTGCATGAGCACATATGTAAACCTGCGGATTAACTTCCTAATATGACCATGACGATAATTTATGTAGAAGGTTCAAAGAACTTTGCAAAGGGCTGTCATATTTATTCTTTAATTTGAACTTTATAGCACAGCTGAGAGGCAGGGAGTATAACTTCTATTGCTCTTTTTCTACAGAGAAGGAAAGTGAAGCTCAGACTTGGCCAGGATCGTGGATTTGGTAAACAGTAAAGTCAGGGCTCCAACACTGTCTACCTGATGTCAAATCTTGGGCCACATAGAATGTAGAGAAGTGAGACAAAGGAGAGTTAAACTCTCGGATCTTCACTGCAAGCTCCCATCCCAAGGCATCTTTTATTTCAATGCTCAGACTAAGTCCATGAAATAGAAGAGAGCCTAAAGGCCAGGGCTAGCCTCTGTTGAGCCACGAACTGGAATCTAGCCTTGAGGTCTCTATTCCTGTCTGGGGTACCAGCCAAGTCCATGCATGGGACATAGGTGAGCCACAACATTCTTCAGCAGTACTCATTGGTGACACCCTGGAAGCCATGGGTGCTTTCTTCAGGTTAGAGGCTGGAACAATAGATTTGTTTCCTTCTTATTCTCTCCTGTTGCTGTGTGTGTATCTCTTTCCCTTTCTACAAGGCGTAGGCTCACAACAACTGGTCTGACCGGTTCCACCTGAGCCTTCCATGTTTGAGACATTTTATGAAAAGGGCAGATAGCACAGGCCTGAATGTGAGTGGTGCCATCACCAGGAAGGCAGCAAATGAAGGTCTCTGCACCTCTTTACCTATGATACCATGTCTGTTTAGTTAGCAGGACTATGGAAATTCTAGTTTTAGTTTGAGCTATTCTTCCCATAGGCAAAATGTAGGTCAAAGCAAAAAACAAAACAAATCAAACAACAACAAAAAGCCCCCAAAGCCAAACCATTTTAGTTCTTGAAGCATGCAACTATCTTATTATTCACCACTTGGGTGGTTAGAATCTGATGATGCACAGAGCAACATAGAGGCTGATAATGACATGAAGCTTTCTAAGATCACTGTCTTCAATAGTCACTGGAATCGTCAGAGCTGTGAGAGGCCTGGTCTACCAGTCATCTGGAGGCAGGGGATCCTCACCATTCTTCTCTCTCATCCCAACTCTACACCAGGATTTTAATTGGATAATATTTAGAGCTTCCTGCCAGGTTTTTATTGAGACTTCCAGGTATATGTTCTCCCCTGCTCCCAGAAGATAATTATCCTTCCAAGTACTATATGGGAAGTCCCAACCAGCAAAGAATTCATGAGGCTTGGCAGGATAAGCCCGTGGGAACAGGATACAGAGCACCCTGCTGTGGCTGGAACTGCCTGGGTGGAGAACTGTTACGTGTAGCTGTGTAGGCCACTCAATCATTGATTCTTTCCAGAACTTAGAGAGGAGTGTATAGGTAGCATAATTGGTGTGGGATGACGCAACATGTGAACTGAGCATCACCTTAGGTATCAATGGGCCGGCCACATCCAAATAAGAGAAGTTTACATTTACCAATTGCACTTCCAGCATTTAGCAGTCCAAATAAGAAAAGTATAGATCTACTCTGCCCTCCCCCAGCATTTAACAGTCTAAAAATGGACCTTAGGGACTCTGAAGGTCCTAATCTAGTCCTGGACTTGGTTAACACGAGAGCAGCCCAGGTAGTACCTTAACAATGCATCCAACCCCAATTTCTTGATTATAATTGGGCTAACCTGGGACACATTTGCTTTTTCAGGCCCCACTATGTAGATTCACAAATCATAGACTATTAGATGACAAGAACAGCAAACATGTATGTAGATCCTGCAATATGTCAGATGCTGTTCTAAGCCAGTTTATAAATGTGTGTCACAACCAGATGCAGTGAATGATTTTGTTATTGTCCTAAACAAACAGGGAACTAGCAGTACAGAGATGTTAAATACCATGTGCAATTATAAACAGCTAGTGAATAGTGAAGCCAGAGCTTATCCAAACAACTTGGCTGCACATCAATGCTGATTCAAGCTGGCTCTATGAAAGGGCACCCCCCCCCCCAAAACACACACAAAACACAAACTTCTTTTAAATAATAAGACCATTCTGATATCTGGAAAGCAATGGTTTTTGTTTGTTTGTTTAGATTTATTGACTTTGTTTTATGTGTATGAGTGTTTTGCCTGCACATATGTCTCTGCACCATGACTGCCCTTAGGGGGCAGAAGAGGGCACTGCCCTGGAACTGGAGTTACAGATGGTTGTGAGCTACCATGCGGGTGCTGGGAACTGAATTTGGGCCCTCTGCAAGAGTAACAAGTGCTCTCAACCACTGAGTCATTTCTCTGGTCCCTGGAAAGTGGTCTTAGAGCAGAGGATATTCAGGAAAGATTTCCTTCAATGCTAACTCAGTATGTCATAATTGGTTCTAGCAAATGCCATTTGTGCATTGAGGTATTTTCTCACTTGCACAAGTATACACACATGCATACACACGTACAGTCTCCTCTCGTCTCTCTCTAAAAATTATTACATTTATTTATTTATTCATTTGCATGTGTGCGCGCGCGCATGTTTGCCCTACTGCCATGGTATGTGTAGAAATCAAAGTATAACTCACAGGAAACCAGTTCTATCCTTCCACCATGTAGGTCCTGAAGGTGGAACTGAAGATTTCTGGGCTTGGTGGTAAGTGTCTTTCCATGCTAAACCATCTCGCCATCCCTCTTTACCTCACTTGATGGAATTCTTCAAGGATATAGGATTGAGACTATGGGATAGTTGCTATCTCTGAAAGTTGTCTTTACTCAAATCTGTGAGACTATGTTTTCATTTTCATCAAAGTTCTCTTGTTCACCACTTCACCATGCCCCATCATCATCATGCCCAAGGTCTCCTTGTGAAACTGTTCATGGGTCCAAATTTCTCATTTCATAAGGACAGAAATTTGAAGTCTGGAAAGGAAAAGCAGCTTAGCAAGGTCACAAAGCATTCACTAACAGAGCTCCTCTCCTCTCCTCTCCTCCTCTCCTTTTTCCTCCCTTTCCCCTCTCTCCTCACTGATGACAGTATTTTTCTGGATCCCAGCCACAAAGTCTTAGTTATGCCTGAATCTTTCCTTCCATAACTCTTGTTTCTATGTTCTTAATGGCATGACTCCTGTTTGCTTATTTTGCCATACTTCATATATTACTTCTTACCCATACACTTAAAAAAGATTTATTTGTTTGTTTATATTTTTAATTTATTTTATTTATATGAATGCTTTGCTGGCATGTATGTCTGTGCACCATATACGTGCCTGGTGTCTGAGGAAGTGGTGAGCCTCCATGTGGGTGTGGGAATCGAACTGGGATCCTTCAAAAGAACAAGTGCTCTTAACCACTGAGTCAACTCTCCAGTCCCTTACCCATACACTGAAACTTCATATTGCTACCAAGTTTAGCAAAATTTCTGTTGCAGCTCACAGAAAAATCCTGCATTTCTACTCCCATGGAACATGGAATTCGAAGACCTGGGTTAAAAATCACTGTCTACTCCCAGCTCTGTTAAATACTGAAAGCATGGTTGTAGGTCATTCATTTGCCTTTGGTCTGCTGTCTATTTTTTTTGCCCCTATAAAAGGGGACCAGGAATTCTACACAGCTCTTCCATACAGTGAACTTTCCCCTAATAGATACAAATCATATTAATTTTTCATTTACCAGATCCCATCAATGTAACACTTGATGTGACCAAAGACACTGGTACATGACAAGCTTAAATGCTTTCATTTAACTGTCTGTTCCAAGGATTTAAAAAACTGAGATGTTAACTACAATGTGCCCAGTAAGAGATGACTGTTGCAACTCCACAAGCTCCTTTCTCTTGGGACTCACAGGATCTGGAGACCATTTGGGACCTAGGCTGAGAGCCTGAGAGCTTCTGCTACTATGCTCTTCTTGGCCCCAGAATACTTAGGAAAAATGTCTGGGCTGCTGACATAGAAAAGCAGGTGGTGTGGCCCAGGCTGCTGTGCCACAAGCCATTTTCAGACATCCCATTTTGTGGCCCGATGCCCAGACATCCCCCCGCCCTGTGCCCTTCTCTCCAAACGTCCTCAGTAGTTTTTCTTCTCCTACCCTTACACCCCACCCTACCCTACCTGCCGGGTAGGGCCTAATGGGGAACAGTGACTCACTGGACTCCCAGAGGGCAAAAAAAAAAAAAAAAAACCAAAAAACAAAAAACAAAACTCACATAAACAAAACAAAACAAAACAAAACAAACAAACCCAGAATCTGAGACACAACCAAATTGTCTAATTTTTTGCTCTGGTTTTTAGTTTAGTTTTGTTTGAGGCAAAGTAGTGTTATGCAGCCCCATCTGGCTTTGAACTGATCTCCCTTGGTTTCCAAGTGCTAGAATTATAGGCCTGCAGCACCATGACTGGCCATAAATTGTCTAATTCTCCACTCCTGTACTGTTACCTTTGACCAATCCCCACGTAGCTAAACCCTATGTCAAGTTCCAACCCTACCAGCAAGTTTCCCCTCATTCCACATTCTTCTCTCTTTGCCCACATCACCACAAGAAAATAATAACAACATTCAGTTCAATACCCACATATTTTTCCCACTTAGCAATAACCATAGTTATTTTGAATGCTATATCTTCTCAAAGAAGTTGTAAACTTCTTAGGGAACACTTCTCTGGCTCATCTGGAGGTCAGCCTAGCACACAGTAAAGACCTATTCACTTGAATTAAGCACACATTCGTGCAATTGAAGGGGAATGATGGGGAGGCCTTGTGAGCCAGGAAAGAAGCCTCACTTACTGGATACTTAGTAGGTACCAAGCTGTATATTAGATGCTGAACATATTGTCTCATTTAACCTCTGCATCAGTGATGATGTTATTTTATGTATTAGAAAACTAATAAATTACCTAAGAAGTTGGAAACTTTGTCCAAGAACCATACGGCAAGGCCTCTGTATCTAGTGCTCCTTGATTCTAAAGACCATAGTTAAAAATTGGAGAGAGCTGAATGTCCATCAGTAAGACGGTGGTTAAATAAATTATGATATACCCATTGAATAGAATAGGATATGGCCACAGCAAAGAATGAGGGCTTGCTTTATGGACTTAATGGTACACCTCGAAGCCTGAAGGCAGGTTAGAAGATACTGTGGATTATGGTCCATCATTTGCACTTCAAAAGCAGGCTATATGTTCAAATGCTAGTACAGATACAGAATATTTCTGGAAGGATACCCTAGAAAGCACTGGTAGTCTTGGGAAGAGAAACAGGGTAGTGGGGAGACAGGATGGAGAGAGAGAGACTTTCCACCCCTGTACCTTTTGAATTATATCTCCCTCTAGTTCCACAAAGTAGAATTTGAGGATCAACTTTGGAAAAGTTGAGGCTAAGTGAGGAAGTATAATGCCAGTGATTGGATTGGGACATGTGGAGCATGTCAACGACTCCCTCCTTTCACTCACTCCTCACCCTCTATACAAGCCAACCTCCACCACAAATGGCTTGGTTAAGGACACATCTTTCCATACCTAGCTCGATTATAGACTTGTAAGATGGAATCTCTCTCTCTTTCTCACACTCTCTCTGTCTTTCCATACTTTCCCCCATCTCTTGGTTGGGGGTAGATTGGGGACAGACCCCAGGACCTTTGTTACGCTAGGCAAATGCTCTGCCATGGACCTATAACTTTAGGCCTTCAGTTAAGACATTTGAATAACTGAAAATCAAAATGTTGACTTGTGGTGTATTTAAAATTCCTGTCTTAAAGAAGGGTGTGTGGATTACATTTTGTTACAATCAATGAAAGAAAATGGTGGCACGTGCTTATAATCCCAGCATTTGAAGTCTGAGGCGGGAGGATCACCATGAATTAGAGGACAACCTGGGCTACAGAGTAAAGCCCTATCTTAAAACAAAACAACAATAAAACAAAAGCCATTTGCTTAGACAACTAACTGGCCTTAATGTAGGCTTCCTAAGTGGCCACTGAAGTGCAAACTCAAAACTACTACTGTAGTCCTATGGCCTCTGTTCTCTTGGGGCTATCCTGTTTAAAACATAAGGAAGATGGCCCATTCCAAAGCTGATTACAAAGGAGCAAGACTCCTTCTAAACTTAATGTCCCCTGGCCCAGACCTTCTGACCCTAAATATCCCTTTCCTTCTTCCTTACTACCTGCAAGAGAACAAGGCTCTGTGAGAGACCCTCGGGAGGAAGTGACACCCTAATTCCACCCACCATCTGTCCCCCACCCCTAGCAATTCCACTGAAAAACTCAGAGTGGGGTTTGCGAGCTCCTGCCAACGGTTGTAAATATTTCCACATGCCTTGTTTCCTTGAATGTATATGACCTGGGATCTGCCCCCACCTCTCCTTGGGCTCCTAGAGATGAGGGGCAAAGAAAACACAACCAGTCCAGTCCTTAGCTTTAGAACGTCAGATCAAATTGCAGAAGAATCTGGAGGGAAGATGGGGAAGAGATGGAGTGGGGAGTGAGAGGCAGGAGATATTTAGAGAAACATTTAGACAAAAGCATAATGACTCCGTTTCTAGGGCCTAGACAAGGATCATCATAACAACAATGACCACAATTTACAAAGACCTTTTACAAACACAGAGTCACATCCCACCCTGACAGAACTATCAAATTAAATACCACTTTCTGAGGACAGCTTTGAGGACTTTGTATGTGGAACTGCTGAACCCTAGAAAGGCTATGTGATTAGTTCAAGACTAAAGGAAAAAGAAGTGACAGTTTCTCTGACACCTTTTTGACTCAAGAATTATAATTCTTTGCACATAGACTCTGGGTAGAGTGAGGTGAGTGGTGAGAAGATGATGTCCTGCATCACACGATTGTCCATCCTTTGTTTACTAAGCCCCATCTTCCTTAGTCATAGCAGATGCCCGGAAGCTGCAGGAATGAGGAAACTCCACAGTAGTGTCCTGTGGTAACTGCCCCACAGCTCCAATAAGTGTTAAGTCAGGGTCAAAAAGCAGGGGTTCTGGACTTAGACTGTTGAGATACAAATCCTATTTTTTGCCACATGAACTTGAACATGATACAAAATGGAGGAAGTGGTGGTACTTACGTGATTAAAATGTTGAGAATTAAAATGAATTGGTACATTAAAGTGTTCAGGATGGTACTTTACACAGAACTAACTGCCATTAAATAAATGTGGCTTATTATCACTGCTATGCTACTACCATTATTAGGGTGCTCAGCAGGAGTATGGAGCTAAAAGACAAAGAAATCCCATTGTGGAATGCAGCAGAGGCAGCCACCCTAGGCTAGATGCTTCATATTCCCTGCCCCCAGCCCCAGTAGCAGAGAGAGCTGGCAGGGAGTCATTCCCAGTCTTCTACCCAGTTCTTTCATACCTGCATGAAGGAGATGGACCATCAACAGAAGAATTCTTTTGTTTGTGAGTTCAGTAATTTGAAGAAGTGGCTGAATCCATGACCTCCATCTCATAGACACCATGTTCAAAGGAACTCTGCTAGTTGGCCCAGATAGACATTATCCGCCCAGCTGTACACATACACGCACAGGTCTGAACATATGGGTGCATGTACCTACCATTACAGCTGAGGCAAAATGGTAGGTGGGTAGATCCACAGGATAAGGTAGGCAACAGCCTACATGGGGACTGCTTATTTAGCAACATCTCCTTTCCAAACTGTTTCTGTCCAGCCTCAACCAAACAGGTAATCAACGAACTCAGGAATTACCCTCTCCTCTTTCTGCCCTCCCTAAAGTGCTTTTATTCTTTCTATTCTTGAGGGTTCGGGTATCTGTTTTCTTCCTTCTCTGATCTCTCCACGGCCAACCGTCCATCCTTTGCTGGCAAAAAGAGAGACATAATATGAACCAGAACCCTGAAGCTAAACCCAAGCTGGAGTTCTGGAGTCCTAGGAGATGGAGAACAATGATGTTGAGGATTTAAAGCAAAAGTGGAAAGATTTCTTGAATTTTACTCAGACTCAACTATAATATTATCTCCTGGGCTGGGTGCCTAGGGCTGTGAAAAGAGAAGGTATGGAAATAACCCAAAGGGTTTCATAGTGGCTATTCTACCACAAAATTTTAGAGGTGATGGTTTCTGTACCCTTGAGTGCTCTGTAGAATGTCACCCTTCACTCAGAGTGGAAATCAAAGAGGGGAGAAAAGGAAAAGAAATAGGGGCCTCCATAGGATATTTATTGGTGGTCTTGAGACCCCCAAATGGCGTTGAGCTTGTGTAACACCCTAAACTCCAACTGCTTTTCTAACTGAGCAGTGGAGAACAAGAGAAGAGACAGAACAATCTGGGGAGGGAGGAAGATGGCCCAGCCAGTAAATGTGATAAAAGTACATGATGAAAAGTGAGGGGAGCTGAGCCACTGTGGTTGGGACAGCCAATCTCACATCTTCCTCCCTTATCAACCCCAGAAACACGAAAAGTGGAGAACAGAGGAAGACAAGACTGCTAAGATGAAGAGGCTCCATGCTTTCAAGGCAATTCAAATGGGCTAAATTCTCCACCCACAAGTAGATGTTAAGTGATTTCAAATAAGCAGCTAATGCACCCACCTACCCACCTTCAGAGCAGATGGCTATATGTCCCTTAGGTCTTTTATCACCCCTGAAGCCAGAGATGTCTGGAATGGCCAAAACTCCCTTCTCCGCAACATGTGAATACTAGGTAGCATGCAGAATAAGGGGAAATGCAAATTCCGAGTGGAACTTGGAATAAATGTTTCCTCACAACTGGGGAGTAGTAAATGGGTCTGGGCCAAGAAATATAGGCCAGGCTGGCCATGTTCCCCACCCTCTTTACCTAGCATCTTTTCTAGGCTGGATACTTTGTATCTCTGTCACAATTAGTGAAAGATGAGGAAAGGCTTGTTTCAGATGGAACATTCACAATGCATGACTGGAGGTATACGTGAGCACACACATTCATGTTTTAAGAGCACACACATTCATGTTTTAAGAACAAGGCCTTGCTGCACATGTGGTTGTGCATGCTTGTAATCTGAGTAGTCAGGAGATAGAGACAGGAGGATCACTACAAGTTGAAGGGCAGCCTGTTCTATGTAGTGACAAACAAAAACCAAGCAATTCTTTCCTTATAATGCACAAGAAAACAAAGCAAACCCCAAAGACGTTGACGGGAGGGGCAGGGCACCCTTCTCAGAAATGGGTCTTCTCCAAAGGTTGAGGTAGCATCCCTTACATACTTCTACAAATGTTAGCAGTCTGGCGACTTGCTTATTCTTCACAGAAATATTGCCAAATGACAACAAAATAAAAATCCTGTGAAAAAGGAAGAGCACTCCATGCCTACTGCCTCGTTAGGCACAGCCAAACCCAGAGCAAAGCTAAAGTTGACCAGGGATGACATGCATGCATCACAACCTTCTCCAAGATCACAAGCAGCAGCCACTCTCTGCTACGGGATCCTCAAGCCAGCTACGAAGATGCCTTGTCTGAAGCCCCCTAATGGAAAGCTCTGTATCGCATTCAGAAATCTTGTTTACCACTTCCAGCCTGAAGTAACAGCAAAGCAAGGTCACACTGACCATGCACTTCTGAGAAATGAGAGCAAGCTGTAGGAAATTCAATTTTAAGAGAGGGATCTGGGGCTGGAGAAGTGGCTCAGTGCTTAAGAGCACTTCTTGTTGTTGCAAAGGACCCAGGTTCTATTTCCAGCACCCACATGGAGGCTGAATACCTCCTTGGGCACCAGGGCATCAGGCACACATGTGATGCACAGACATAGATGCAGGCAAAACACTCATACACGTAAAATAATAAAAATAAATCTAATTTTTTTTAAATAAAAAGAGGGGTCCAAGCTGAGGTCCGAGGGAGTGTTTTCAATTCAATGCTTTTGAGGAACAGAGTCAAGTACTTGGAAAGAGCATCATACAGACCTACCCTGCTAACAGCAGGCCAAGTTGGGGGAGTTCTTTTGGAAACTCAATTCTCTGCTGAGCAGGACATTGTGGGAAAAATATGTGTATGCTCAGAGTAGCTCTTGCATAATGAACAAAAAAGGAATG
>CABHPQ010016160.1:0-18621 GCA_902168405.1 Peromyscus aztecus | reverse complement strand
TAAACTTTATAAGTCCACTTAGACTGCATAACAAAACTATGATACAAATTTCCATCCATGCCATATGAAAGAATGGCATGTAATAATAAGTTCTGAGGACTCTGTAGACAACAAGATTTATCATGTCTCATCCTGTCTCAGAGTTGTTCCCATGTAAAAGGATCAGCATATATATCACCTGTATTATAGTTTTCCTTGGTTTATTCCTTCATGTCTACAGCCAAGATTTTTAGGTCTTTGCCAGTCACATCTGATCTTGATTAATTTTGGAGGAATCCTTAACTTTTAATTTCCTGTGGAAATAAAGGCATAACCTCTCTCCCAATGTAACATATAATTTGGTTTCTATTCTGAAATTTAGACATCTTTAAAATATGTAGGATGGTTTAATTTGGTAGTTTTTTTAAATATCCAATGTCTCTCAGCAGCTATTGGTTTTTCTTTATTAGCATTTAAAATTTTAAAGTTAATAAAGCACTATATAAGGTCCAAATACCCTGTGTTATAATATTTCCTACACTTACATGCCTTATCTTTTTTTTTTTTTTTTTGGTTTTTCAAGACAGGGTTTCTCACTCTGTAGACCATGCTGGCCTTGAAATTACAGAGATCTGCCTGGCTCTGCCTCACAACTGCTGGTATTAAAGGCATGCACCACCACTGCCCAGTGGCTTATTCTTTTTAGAGTTACTTTACTCTCTCGAAAGACTTTATTTTTTTAACTATTTTTTCTATGACTGTCTATACCATTTTCTTGTCTAGCTTCAGAACCTAAGCAAATTTTTAAGCACATAGTACTTGTTCAGAGGTTCTTGTGGTCTGAACCTAGCTGGCTTACTGCATACTTGAAGGCTTTTCTGACTGCATGAGCCAAGCCTTAAAGGGCCAGGTCACCTCTACGCATGTGTAGGCTCCTTTTGCAACTGCACTTAGCACATGGCTCTGGGAGCTGGCCCTGACCCCCTTAGGTCAGTGAGAACCAAGTTTTATGTCCACGGGGACAAACTGGGAGCTGCATTTACCCATCCCAGCTCTGGGAAGTTGATGGCTCATGCAGATGTTTCTACTTAATCTTCTGTAGAGTAGCATACCTGCTACTCACATGCCCTAAACTTGGATATACATGCCCCCATGTTGGGAGCCAAATGTAACAGGTCTTTCCTTGGAATGCCAGCTCCCAAATAATGACACAGAGATTTCTTATTTTGTATGAAAGTTTGGCCAACTAGCTCTTATAACTTGAATTAATCCAGTTATATTGATCTATGCTCTGCCACATGGCTCATTAGCCATCCTCAGTACAATATTTCTGACTATACTCAGTGTATTATAGAAACTACTATATTCTACTTTACTATTCCACATTGTCTCACTGGTGAATCCCTAGCTTCATATTCTTCCCAGAGCTCTTATATCTTCCTGGACATCCTGCCTATCCTCTCCTGCCTATCCTCTCCTGCCTAGCTATTGGCCAATAAGCTCTTTATTAAATCACTCAGAAGTTGCCTTAGACAGGTGAGGTTATACAACAAAACATCTTCACACTGTGTGATGATATACCCTACAACATAACTATTAACTAATGTCACACTGTGCTTTCCTTCTAGAATCTACATCCTTTAAAAGGGGTAAAACTGATCCTGAAAAGGGGGTCAAAGATGAAGATCTTGAAAAAAAATACCACTCCTTCTGGGAAAACTAAGGAAGATGAAAGAGCAATACCATGCCCTGAAGAAACTCAGCGGCAGAAAAAGAAGAAAAAACACCGACGTAAACGAGAGAAAAAGTTACAGGACAAGTTGAAGATGCTGTGGGATCAATACACACAGCTGCAGAATGAGACAAATGTACTTTGGAATCAATACTATCATATGCACAGTCAGGTAAAGACACAATTTGGCCATGACAACCAGCTGCAAGATGAGGGGAATACACCATGTGATCAAGACAAACAACTACAGAGTCAGATGATCACACTCTGTGGTCAAAAAAATCAGCTGAAATCGGAGGTTAATGCACAATTCGATCAAGATAAACATCTGAAAGAAGAGATGATCCCATACTTCAATCAACACAAACATCTGAAAAAGGAGGTGATTGCACACTGTGATCAAGATATATGCCTGAAAGAGGAGGTGATCACACAATTTGATCGAGACATAAAGCTGAAAGAGGAAGTGATCTCACCCTTCAATCAATACATGCAACGGAAAGAGGAGGTGATCACACAATTCCATCCAGACATGAAGCTGAAAGAGGAGGTGATCACACCATTCAATCAAAATAAAAGTGTGAAAGAAGAGGTGATTACACAAGTTGATCAGGACAAGCAGATACAGAACCAGATGTTTACACTCTGTTATCAAGACAAGCATGTAAAAGAAGAAATGGTCACTCTCTGTTATCAAGACAAGCATCTGCAAGACCAGGTGTTTACACTCTGTTATCAAGACAAACAAGTGAAAGAGGAGATGATTACCCTCTGCTATCAAAACAAGCAGGAGCAGGACCAAATGTTGACACTCTGTTATCAAGACAAGCAGGTGAAACAGGAGAGGATTGCCTTCTGCTACCATGACAAGCAAGTGAATCAGGGGAGCATCACTCTCTGCAATCAACAAAAGCAGCTGCAGGACCAGATGAACACACTCTGGGACTATAACAACCAGTGCCAGGAGGAGATGAACACTGAGTCAGCCCAGGAACAACACGCCATAGCTGGCTCACACATCTCCACTACTGATTTAAATAGGCTGTAGTCTCAGAACACAGCCAGAAACACCAGATATACATGTCTAGTCATCAAGTTGTTTGGAAATGCCCCGTTATTATATTCAGTGCTATCCAGTGAGATTTGCAAAAATAAATTCATTCTGATATGAACAGATCCATGTCCCTGTGATTC
Source organism: Peromyscus aztecus (assembly GCA_902168405.1). Taxonomy (NCBI): domain Eukaryota; kingdom Metazoa; phylum Chordata; class Mammalia; order Rodentia; family Cricetidae; genus Peromyscus; species Peromyscus aztecus. Next base: position 15,716 of record CABHPQ010016160.1, on the reverse strand, counting down.
TCTTGTGGTAGAACTGGGAAGAGAAAAGGGATGTGATAATATTTTGTTTGTGCTTTAACAAATAAATCTTGCCTTAAGATCAGAGTGCAGAGCTAGCAACTAGAGACCAGGCAGTGGTGGCACACACCTTTAATCCCAGCACTTGGGAGGAGGAAACAGGAAGTGATATGGCTGGGCAGAGAGAGGAAGTGATAAGGTGGGGTGGAGACAGGAGTTTGGCCCTTTCAGTCTGAGGATTAGGTGGAGGTAAGAAGTCTGGCACCTTGCTGATATTTCAGCATTTACACCAATATTTTTTATTAAGACCAGTTAAGATTCATCCTACAAAGGGAGGATGGAGATTTGAGGAGGGAAGGAGGGGAACTTTGGTTCTTCATGTTTGGGGGTAAGACAATAAGTACATGCTCATGAAGACACTGGAGAATATGAACAGAACTTCAAGATCTTCCTTGCTCATTGAAAAAAATAAAGGGCTGGGGCTGAGGAGGGCTTTGCTTCAGGTTGTGGTTTGACACAACACATGGGAAGTGTGTTTTGTGGTTGGCTACATCATACTTGCAAAAAGAGAGTACATCGCCTATAGGCAGACTATCTTTTAGTGGATTTTGTTATACCCCCCCCCACATACCATGACCTAAATCAATGAGCTGTCCTTAGGAAAAATGAAGATATCATCCTATAGGATGCATTTGTTTAACAACATGAGGATTGTTACTTTTATTAATGCTGCATTTGTTTAACTATGAAACGATGTGTTTCTGTTTCACCTTACCTACCTAAGGCACCTGATTGGTCTAATAAAAAAATTGAATGGAAAATAGCTAGGCCATAGAGAGATAGGCAGAGCTGACAGAGTAAATAGGAGGAGAAAAAGAGAATGGGGGAAAGAAGAGAAGAATGAGGGAGGAAGATGGAGACCCCTCACGGCCAGCCAGGCAGCTGCCAGACAGACAGACATAGAGATAGCATGAAAGTATAATACACAGAAAGAAGATAAAAAGTGTTGATGCAAAATGTAGATAAAGAGAAACAGATTTTAATTGAGCTAAGATAAGGCTGAGCATTCATAATTAATAAAAAGTCTCTGTATCATGATTTGGGAACTGGTTGTTGGCCCAAAAGAAAAATCCTGGTAAAGTCTTATCTCTATGCATAGTTGCATGTGAAAATAATTAACATCAGATGCATTGTGGGAAAACACATAGGAAGTAGGCAAAAGCTTACATAATCCAAGTCAGTCAGTCAAAACCGAGAAACTCACATGCTATATTTCTTAGTGACCAAACATCTCCTTGAACTACATGAAATAAATTCCAAATCAATAATCAGGACCCTTGAGTATTGTTTGTAACTGGAGTTTTCCTGTGTCCACGCAGCTCCTGCAACCACTCAGAGCCAAGTAAACACACAGAGGCTTCTATTATTTATAAACTGTGGGGCTGTGGCAGGCTTCTTGCTATCTAGTTCTTATATCTTAAATTAACACATTTCTATTAATCTATAACTTGCCTCATGGCTTGTGTCTTACTGGTACTTTTACATCTCCCTTTCTCTGTGTCTGGCAGGCAACTTCTGACTCAGCCTTCCTGTTCCCAGAATTTTCCTCTCTGCTTGTCCTGCCTATGCTGTACTTCCCACCTGGCTACTGGTCAATCAGCAATTTATTTAATAACCAATCAGAGCAACACATTCAAAGCATACAGAACATCCCATAGCACTTCCCCCTTTCTTTTTTTTCAAAAAAGAAGGTTTTAACTTCACATAGTAAAATTACATATAACAAAAGAATTATCAAGCAAGAATTATAGTCATGATATCTAGTATATTTGTATTTGGCAAAATTAAAGAAGATATCCTATCTATCCTATATCTGTGAGTCTAAGGTTTCATATCTAACTTATCTTTTATCATAATTAAGGAAATTATAACTATCTAGTCTTCAACTACATCAAAGACCCCAGAAGGATATAATATAACCCAGGAAACAGGAGAAGGATGCAAACAACTTTTGGGACTCTTGCGAGAGTAGACAGAGACAGCTGACAGCCTAGACAGTTATCCAAAGTTCCTCTGTAAAGTTGGGGCATCTGTCTTCAGCCCAAAGAACTGGAGTCTCTCAGTCACTTCTCTCTGTGTTTTGTAGAATGTCTGGCGGTTTCCTCTGCGAAGTAGGAACCTGAAGGACCATTTTGCCAAGAAAAGTTCAGTGGTCACATTCTTGTGGGTCCTGTATGTCCAGTTGATCAAGCAGTCAAGGCAAGAACAGTTTCTTGGCCAAATGGCTATTTTTTGTCAAGAAAAAGATAAACTCCATATAGAGTGTCTTTGATGCCCATCCTCCTCTCTGAAGCAAATTGGTGTGCCAGAAGCAGACATGTCTCACTGTCCAGAAGTCTAATTTTTTTAAAAATATTTTAAATGCCATATTCTGTAGGTCTTTGAAGTGTTTGAAGACTGCCTGTCAGAAATATATCTATATATACCTAGAAAACATAGAAGACTAATTATTCATCTGTATTTCTTAATTATCCATTACAATCTAAATGAGTTACATAAACATAATACCTTAAACAAGAGTAGAAACATATATATATGTATATATGTATACATATATATATGAACAAAATTAATTCTATATTTGTATCAATAAACTAAAATCTATACCAATGAAAAACATTTTAAATAAGTTGCTCTTAAAAGTAGGTTCAATAATCCACCCTTTTATCCTATCACATTTGTATTCCCTTTTCTTCTTTAGAAAGAGATTGCATTTATAATCAACCTGCTTTAAATAAAAATATTCATTTTTCTCTGTCCCACATCAGAGGGCTCTTCTGATATGGGACAAAAGAATTGGTTGAACTTTTGTTTTAGTAATATGCTTGGGTTTAGAGAAGGAGTGAGCCAATTCCATCTCCAAAGCCAGCTTGGTATATTTGGGAATTTGGGCATAGATGCTCATACTACTTCCTGCTGGATGAGGGCATTGTATCTTATGGAGACACAAAGAAAAATTTAGGTTTATGGGTTAGTCTGTTAGTCTGTATTGTCTGAGTCAGTTGCCCTGAAACCATTCTGAATGTTGGATCATCTGGGCCATGGTGTCATCAGAGACCTTTCAGGGGGTCTTGGCTGGTCAAACCTGATGTATCTTAATCTGGAACAAATCCATAGCCTCTTGCTTCCTGTGGAAACAAAAGCAGAGCCTCCTTTCCAAAGCAACATATCCTTAGGTCCAAATTTTAAAATCAAGATACCTTTAAAATATACATATTTGTTTATACGAGCAGTTTTTACAATCAAATGTCTTTCTGCAGTTAAAAATCCCAAAGACATCACAATCCAGATTCTTTGTGTAATATCCATCTTTATGTGGCTTATTTTTTATATTACTTTTGCGTTGTCTTTAAAGACTTTATTTTTAAAACTATTTCTTTATATAACTGCATATATTACTTTTTTCTCTCTTCCAAGCCTACTTACATTTTATACACATTGTAAACCATTTAGAGGTTTATCCCATATGAATCTGTCTTATTGTGAATCTATTGCTTTAAACTGCAGCATTTCCACCCACCTCAGTTTCTCAACATGACAGTGGTACATTTATCACCAGCTCTGTGAGCCATGTGTACCATCAACTCTCAGAAGCAGTGGGTCTATGCTTCAATCAAAGCAGCATGTAGCACAGAAACCTTTTTTTTCTGTACTAGCAAAGACTAAATCCACCATGCAGTGTAATGTGCGACTTGTAGACGACACCTTATTCCCGCCATGCTGCAGGTCAAGCCTGTATGCCATGAACCTGCCATATCTCAAGCACACAGGCTGTGGCTAACTTGAGAGTGACAACTAGGAAGCTGCTTTTAGCTTCATTATAGAATTTTTTAAGCTTTCTCAGATTTTAGGTGGAAACTCTTGCCCCATGTCCTGGCGCCATTTGTAGCTGGAGTTTCCTATGTCCACCCGGCTCCTGCAGCCACTCAGAACCAAGTAAACACACAGAGGCTTCTATTACTTATAAACTGTATGGCTGTGGCAGGCTTCTTGCTATCTAGTTCCTATATCTTAAATTAACCCATTTCTATTAATCTATATGTTGCCACGTGGCTTATGGCTTACTGGTACATTTACATCTTCCTTCCTCTGTATCTGGCTAGCAACTCCTGACTCAGCCTTCCTGTTCCCAGAATTTTCCTCTCTGCTTGTCCTGCTTATATTATACTTCCTACCTGGCTACTGGCCAATCAGCACTTTATTTATTAACCAATCAGAGCAACGCATTCACAGCATACAGAACATTCCACAGCAATTTTTACCCTATGACCTACTATTTCTGGTCTTTACTATCCTTTGCTTTACATACCATATCCTTGGTATTTTGCAATCTGTGTGCCTCTTTATTTCATTCTTGATTGAGCTTACAAGAACAAGGAAACATCAGGTACAAACCCTTAAAAACCAAAAACAAACAAGTTAATAATTATTAAAACACCTAAGAAATTGGGTATGGAACATGGCTGTGGAAATGGTTTGTAATCAGTGTTGCCATTTAAGCAAAAAGTATTACAAATATATTATGTTATTTTATTATTGTTGTCATTTTGTGTATGTACACATGTGCATTTTCGTGTGTGTGTGTGTGTGTGTGTGTGTGTGTGTGTGTGTGTGTCAGTGAATGAAAAAAATGCAGGGAGGACTTGACTGCTCCTAGGTACGGTGCAGGAGGTTTATTGTAGAAATGAGGAAGGGCATAGACAGAGGCAGAGTCATCTGGGAAAGTCCAGTGTGAATATGAACCTGAGTCTGGCCATGTGAGGAGAGTAGGGAGGGGAATGAGGATACCCAGAAGACCAGGAGATCAGGAGGCCAAGAAGCCAGGACAGTAAAAGATAGACAAAAGGACCGGGTAACCAAAATGGCTAGATTGTATAGAGAAGGGCAGCTGTGGGAAGGGCAACCTAGCCCCTGGGATGGTAAAGTTTAGAGTAGGGGGCATGGTATGCTAGCCATACCCTGTAACATATAGGTACTGAGGGAGGCAGAGAGACATTGCAGACGGATTCACTTTGATATGGTAAATAGGCACCTCAGTTAGCCATTTGTCCAGGTTTGAGGGCTCTCAGCATTTTTCTTGATAATAAATGATAATGAATGACATAATCTTTTTTATGACTACTTGCTGTGGGCATTGAGGCTTCATTGTTTGGGGCCCAGAACAGCTGGAACACCAGGCTGTTTCACTTGCTGTCCAGGTTGTGTTGGGACCATCTGGGGCTAGGGAAGTTCAGACCATATTAGAACAGTTTGTGAAACTGGAGCACTTGGGGCTAACAAGTTGCTGGAGCTGTCTTGCCTTGATTTGAAATCTTCAGGGACAGACAGACTAGGGATAGAAGGTAAAGATAAGGAGTTTAGGGGATTTTTTTCTTGGTTGTATACTTGAAACTTTCAGGTACAAAGTTCTGGTAGTTGAGGGGGGAGGTCCCAAGTCCATGGGGAAAGAGAGAGATTCCACACTCAAGAATAGGTAGAATAGGCAACCAGTGAAACACCTGTTGATTTATAATACTTATCTGTAGTCTGTTTGACTTGTGAGAGGTGGATCCATGTCAAATCCTTAAAGCTTACATTAAATTTTCAAGTTTATAAAATGAGAAAAAATGTTTTAGACATGTTAGCATTACCACCGTTTGTAACCTGTACTGAAATTAACATTGTATAAAATACAGTACACTCCTGTGTAGCTGAAGTTTTTCTGTGTCCTGCCTGGTCTGCAGTCACTCAGACCCAAGTAAACACACAGAGGCCTATGTTTATTAAAACTGCTTAGCCATTAGCTCAGGTCTACCACTGACTAGCTCCTACACTTAAACTCAGTCCATTTCTGTTAATCTGTATGTCACCACAGTTTCTGTGGCTTTACCTGTATATCATTACATGCTGCTTCTGGATGGCAGGCTGGCATCTCCTCACTCATCCTTCCTCTTCCCAGAATTCTCCTTGTCTGCTTATCCCACCTATATTTCCTGCCTGGCTACTGTCCAATCAGCATTTTATTAAACCAGTGTACAAAAGCATTATTCCACAGAATTTTCCCTATTCTGTTTAATTAAAAAGGAAAGTTTTAACTTTAACATAGTGAAATTATATATAACAAAACAGTTATCAAGCAAGAATTACAGTTACAGTATCTAGTCTATTTATATTTGGCAAATTCAAAGAAAATATTCTATTTACCCTATATTTGTAAGTCTAAGGTTTCATATCTAACTTAATCTTTTATCATAACTAAGGAAAACCATAAGTATAACTATCTAGTCTTCAACTACATCAAAGACCTCAGAAGGATATATTACCTAAGTAAACAGGAAATGAATTGTAAGTAACTTTCAAAAATCTAGAATGATAGAGACAGCTGCCTGCCTGGACAGTCACCTAAAATTCCTCTGCAACGTTGGGACATCCAACTTCAGTCCATAGGCCTAAAGTCTCTGTCACTTTTCTCTGTGTCCTATAGAATATCTGGCAGTTTCTTCTGTGAAGCAGGAACCTGAACAACCATTTTGCCTTGAAAAGTTCAAAGGTCACCTTCTTATGGGTCCTGCATGTCCAGTTGATATAACAATTTTTCATGCAGTCCAGGCAAGAACAGTTTCTTGCCCCAATGACTGCTTTTGTCAAGAAGAAGATAAACTCCATGTGGAGTGTCTTCAATGCCCATCTTCCTCTTTGAAATAAATCAGTGCTGCCAGGAGCAGATGTGTCTCATTGTCCAGAAATATCTACGTTTTTAAAACATTTTAAATGCCATATTCTGTAGGTCTTTGAAGTGTTTGAAGATTATCTACCTAATTGAATGATATCTATGTATGCCTAGAAAACTTAACATGACTACAAGTTTGATTATCATAGTTGATTAACTATTAATCTGTATTTCTTAATGATACTTTACAATTTCAATTTAGTTGCTTAAACATAATACCTCAAACAAGAGTAGATATAAGTACAGTAAAACAAAATTAACTTTAGATTTGTATCAATAAACTAAAATCTACAGCAATGTAAAACATATCAAATAATTTGTTGCTCTTTAAAAGTAGATTCAAAAATCTACCCATTCATCCTATCATATCTACATCATATCCTCCTTTTTTCTATTAGAAAGAGATTGCATTTATAATCAACCCACTTTAAATAAAAGTAAACATTCATAAACAATATTTTGGGAATTTGGGCATAGCTTCTCATACTACTTTCTGCTGGATGATGACACTGGCAATCTTCTGGGGATCAGGAGAAAATTATGAATTATGGTCAAGTCCTGACTGGAATAGTCTGTTAGGCTGCATTGTCTGAGCCAGTTGCCTTGAAGCTGTTTTTGGATGTTGGATCATCTGGGCCATGGTGTCATTGGAGACCTTTCAGGGGATCTTAGTTGATCAAACATGATCCATCTTAACCTGGAACAAATTCATAGCCTCTTGCTTCCTGTGAAAACAAAAGCAGAGCCTCCTTTTCAAAGAAACATATCCTTAGATGCAAATTTTGAAGTCAAGATACCATACATATTTAGCAGCCTTTACAATCAAATGTCTTTCTGTAGTTAGATTCTGTGTGTAAATATCCATCTTCACATGGCTTGTTTTTTATATTACCTTTTCTGTCTCTTTTATGACTTCATTTTTAAAATTATTTCTTTATTATAACTATCTATATTCCTTTTCCTCTCTCTTCTAAGACTATGCACATTTTTACACACACCTTAAACTATTTAGAGGTTTATTTAATCTGAATCTGCGTTATTGTGAATCTGTTGCTTTAAACTGAAGCATTACTAGGACTGAAATGGCAGCTTTGGCTGCTGTTTCTGCCCACCTCAGCTTTCCAACAGGGTAGAATTATGTTTACAGCTAGCTCTGGGAACCAGGCTCAGTGCCGACTCTGGGAAGCAGTGGGTCTGTTTCCATCCAGCAGTGCATATCCTAGAAACCTCTTTTTTTTTTTTTTTGCATTACCAAAAGCTAAATCTGTCATGACACAGTGCACTGCAGTGGAAATCCACCATGCTGCACTCAAGTCCACACACCACTGCAAACCCGCCATACTGTAGCTCACGGCTTGCCGGAGAGATACAACTAGGAAGCTGTTTTTAGCTCTGTTTTAGAATCTTTTCTTTAAGTCTTTCTCAGGTTTTAGGTCCCACATTTTTGTGCCATTTGTAGCTGAATGTTTTCCTGTGTCCTGGCCAGCTAGCAGTTGGGACAAGTCTGTCACCCACAGCCCTGTAGCCTTTTATAAAATAATCACACAGAAGCTTAATATTATTTATAAGTGTTTGGCCATTAGCTCAGGCTTATTACTGACTAGCTCTTACACTTAAATTAACCCATAATTCTTATTTATGTTTAGCCACATGGCTTGGTACATTTTCTCAGTTCTGGCTTGATAACTACCTTCCTCTGTATTTGGCTGGTATCTCCTGACTCAGCTCTCCTCTTCCCAGAATTCTCCTCTCTGCTTGCCCTGCCTATACTTCCTGCCTGGCTACTGGCCAATCAGCATTTTATTTATCAACCAATCAGAGCAACACATATTCACAGCACTCCTGCCTTTCAGTCTTAGCAAAAGCTTGGAGACTCCAAAATTATTCTGAGTTAAAAGCATTAACACTTTTTCTTGAGGACGGGCTATATGGATTGGAAAGAGATGTTTTCAGCACAATTGAGAAGCAATGTTGAGTCTATTAGAAGACATCCAAAGAAAATTTGTCTTGAGGTTTGACTGATAATAGTACTCAGTGCTTTAATAGCTTATCAGAACTCCATCATTTGGTATTAAAATTTAAACTTTAGAAGTTTTTAGTATAACAATGGCATAGCAAGGAGGAAAGAAATATGAAACTTTTTTATTTTATTTATAACTCAAATCATTTTCGTAGGCCTTTATAACATGCATTTATACATCTTAAAACACTTTTTGACCCTCACAACTTACTTACGCTTTCGTATCCTTAGACCTTTACAACTTGTATTTATATACCTTAAAACACTTACATAGACCCTCAGAATTTACATAAGCTTTAAAAGTTTTCCTATCCAATCTTTTATCATGAGACACAGGTGGTTGATTACAAGAGCATGCATTGCAAAACAGGTTCCTTTAAAGAAAGGAATGTAAAAAAAAGTTGCTTTGAAGCCTGTTTTGTGAGTTTATCATTTTTTATAGTCTGGTAACAAGGTAAAATGTTTGTCTTTCTTGGCTGGAAACCTAACAACTCTAGTCCTAGGAAAGTGAGGCCTAAGACCTGAAGATAATGAAGCTGTAGCTTTGGTGAGGAGTTGGTAAGCTTGCTGCTATTAAAGCTACAGTTAGTTAGTATCAGGAGAGATCTGAGGAGGATAAATTATAGCTGGAAGTGCAGAGACTTACCCACTACCTAGATGGTTGCCCTAGGTTCCTTTGGTCTCCATGGCATTATTGAAGGCAGTGGTCAGTATTTGGCTGTCATACAGGACAGCATTAAATCTTAACATTTTGCACAGGACAGTATCTGCCTTTGGTGTGTCAGATCTAGGTCTGAGAGATTTTTCTGTGGGGAAGGTGTAGGGAAAAGGGGCCAGCCAAAGAAACACACTCTGGCCCTGAAACCAGAACCAGTGAAAGAAATGCATCCTGAACCTGAGACCCAAGCCAGTAAAAGAAACATTTTCGCCATGAACATGAAAGACCCCCCCCCCCCCCCCCCCCCCCGCAGCTTTACAAGGTTGATAGATGCTATTCTCCATTTCAGTTAAGGTCAAACTACGGACAGGCCACTAGCTGCCTGGTAAGAGAACAGTCCAGAAAAACAAGGGGGGCACAGAGGTCAGGGCATGCTAATCTTGCTTTCTCCATTGACTGCCCCTGCAAATTGCAACTTTGTAGGTTTTTCTGAGAACTGGGTCTGGGCAAACAGTGGCGCCCTCAGGTTCACCCCTGGCCCTATTTGAATGCACCAATGAGATGCCTGTTACTATGCTCCACCCTTTGCACAGTGCTGTTTCCCTATAAAAACCCCGGTGTTGTTGCCACCTGGCGTGATCAGCTAGCTTGAGCTGCTGAGAGTCCGCAGGCGCCTGTGTGACAATAAAAATCCTCTTGCTTATTGCATCCAGTGCTCTGCGTGTGGTAATTGGGCTGGGGTCTCCGGAGTTCTTTCAAACCCAGAACCTAAGAAAGACCCCCTGACCCTGAAACCAGAGCCAAAGAAAAACACTTTGGCCCTAAAACCAAAGTCAGTGAACTAAATATACCCTGGCCCTAAAACTAGAGCCAAAAAGGCTGAAAAGGGTGAGTGAAAGAAAGATAGTTTGGCCCTGAAATCAGAGCCAACTCTTCCCCTCACCAACTGATCGACAAAACTAACAAATCTCCAAGCAAGAAACCAACTAATCTCTGAGCACAAATTCTAGCACTCTCACATTAAACCCAGATCCAGTGAAATAAACAAACCCTGGCCCTGAAACCCAACTCCGTGAAAGAAACACTTTAGCTGTAAACCCAGAACCTAAGAAACACATTCTGACCCTGAAACCAGAGCCAACAAAACACATTTTGGCCACAGAACCAGAGCCAGTGAAGGAAATATGCTCTGGCTCCAAAAATTGAGCCAAAAAGCTAAAAAGGACCAGTGAAAGAAACACAGTTTGGCTCTAAGACCAGCGCCAACTCTGCCCCTTACCAAGGAAACCAACCAATCCCTGAGCAGGAAGACTAACCAGTGCCTGAACAGAAAATCTTCTCCCTGGAGAAACTTCACCCCTGAGAAGCCCTACATAAGCCCCTCTGTCTGCTCAGTTGTGGGCTGTCTTCCCACCCTGGCAGAGGCAGCCACTCTTCTGGACTACTCCTTCCCTGTAACTGAAAGTTTTCTACTGCCCACCTGGCTCCCACGTCGTTATGTTCCCTCAGCCGCTCAGACCCAAATGAACACACAGAGGCTTATATTAATTAAAACTACTCAGCCATTAGCTCAGGCTTACTATTTACTACATCTTACACTTAAATTCAGCCCATTTCTGTTAATCTATATGTTGCCACATATTCCGTGGCTTTACCTGTGTGCCATTACATGCTGCTCCCTGGAAGGTGGGCTGCCATCTACTGACTCAGCCTTCCACTTCCCAGAATTCTCCTTGTCTGTTTATTCCACCTATACTTCCTGCCTGGTTACTGGTCAATCAGCGTTTTATTTATCACCCAATAAGAGCAACACATTCACAGCATACAGAACATCCCACAGCACTTCCCAAGTAAATCTCTTCAAAGCGTTTTAGGTGAAGATCTTTTGCAGTTGCAAAACAGAAGAACCTTTCTGATGTGTTCCTTTAGAGGAGCTGAGCAGAAAAAAACCTTGCTGAAACATTCCTTTGGGGGTCTGAGCAGAAAAAAACCCTTTGGTGAGACATTCCCTTAGTGGGGCTGAGCAGAAAAAAAGTAACAACTTTTTACCAAGCCCAAGGAGATTGCTACATTTCTGCAGGGGTTTCCCCTTTAGCAGACTGAAGCAGAAGAAGCAACATCTTGGGCCTGAGAGAAGAAGAAGCACAGCTCTGCTGGGAAGACCTTAATTGGGGACAGAGCAAAGCTCAGCTGCAATGGTTCTCTCAAGGAGAGGAGCAGGATTGTTACACCCTGTGGGAAGACCATCCCCCGCCACACACCAGCTTCAGGAAAAGCCTGACTTCCCAACAAATCAAGATACATTTCTCTCCAGAGCTGTCCTATTGCAGCTCCAGGTATAGCCTGACTTCCTGACAAGTCAGGATACATTTTCTTTCAGAGCTGTAACACTCACAGAAGGAACTTGTGAAAACTGACCTACTTTGACCAGGCAGTGTGGTGGTATTGTGTTCCCCAAAATATTGTGTATGCTAATAAACTTATCTGGGGTCAGAGAACAGGACAGCCACAATATTAAACATAGAGGTTAGGCAGTGGTAGCACATGCCTTTAATCCTAGCATTCCAGAAATAGAAATCCATCTGGATCTCTGTGAGTTCAAGGCCACATTGGAAACAGCCAAGCATGGTGACACATGCCTTTAATCTCAGAAAGCCAGCCTTTAATCCCAGGGAGTGGTGGTAGAAAGCAGAAAGGTATATAAGGCGTGAGGACCAGAAACTAGAAGCTTTTGGCTGGTTAAGCATTTGGCTGGTTAAGCTTTCAGGCTTTGGAGCAGCAGTTCAGCTGAGATTCATTCTGGATGAGGACTCAGAGGCCTCCAGTCTGAGGAAACAAGACCAGCTGAGGATCCAGCAAGATGAGGTGGCTGTGGCTTGTTCTGGTTCTCTGATCTTCCAGCTTTATCCCAATACCTGGCTCAGGTTTGATTTTATTAATAAGACTCTTAAGATTCTGCTACAAGGCAGAGGAGGGAAATCAAGCCCAAAGTATCCACACCTTGGGCAGAGCCCTAGCATAGGCAAGGCATGAGGCAGTTTTTGCACAGTGGTTAGTGTGACAGCAATCCCGGTGGAGTCATTATGCCCCATCTATCTTCTTTGGACACCTTAATGTTCCGACTAAGAGCTGGCATTTGTTGTGGAATGTTCTGTATGTTAAGTGTGTTGCTCTCATTGATTAATAAATGAAACACTGATTGGCCAGTAGCCAGGCAGGAAGTATAGGTGGGACAAGCAGAGAAGAGAATTCTGGGAAGTAGAAGGCTGAGGCAGAGAGACACTGCCAGCTGCCGCCATGACAAGAAACTTGCAAAAGATACCAGTAAGCCACAAGCCATGTGGCAACTTATAGATTAATAGAAATGGGTTAATTTAAAATATAAAAATTAGATGACAAGAAGCCTGCTATGGCCATACAGTTTGTGAGCAATATAACTCTCTTTGTGTTTACTCGGTTGGGTCTGAGCTGCTGTGGGACTGGCGGGTGAGAGAGATTTGTCCTGACCATGGGCCAGGCAGGACTGGAAAACTCTAACTACAGGCATTGCTGTCTATTATGGGAAACTTTAACATTAAACATTTTAAATTCCATATTTAGCAGATCTCTGAAGAATTTGAGGTCCATCTGTTAACTATACCTGAGTCAGTTACTTGCTTTAGGCTTAACTTTGAAAACACACTAACATGTATGTCTTAATTATTTTCAACAGTTTAGAGCAAGTTAGTAGCTTATATAAGATTATAATTTTATAGCTTTATCCCTGTTAAGTTTGAGCTTTAAAAATTTGAGTTGAATATTCACTGAAGATTGTTTTAGCATCAGAATAAAACATTAAACCATAAATACAGTAAAGTTTAAATCATAAATGCAGTTCCTAATGAGACTGAGAACATTCCTGATCTTTTTATAGAGTACCATTATAGAATATCAGTTTTTTGTATGGCTTAGTTTCTTTAAATATTTGAAGCTTAACAAGGTGAACAAAGACAAAGAAGGTAGACAAATATTATTGTGAACCTGAGTCAACCTTAGGAATTTATAAACCTTAGTCAACCTTAGGAATTTATAAACCTTATTTATCCAATATACATTGTTTTTTGTCAAACATATGTTTTTCCTTATTTAAAATTTTCTAGAAGCCTTTCATTGAACAGTTAGCAAAGCTATAAATAGACATATATTTTAAAGTTATGTTCTATTAACCTGAGTATACCTTTATACCCTTAGGAATATATAAACCTTACAAAAAATATATAAATATAAAACATTTTGGATATCTGTTGTATCCTTAGTCTGGAAAGTAGATACAATGATAAACAAAGAACTCATTATAAATAAGGAATTGTATAATTGCTGCTTCATACCACCTTGTGATCTTAAGGTAGTGAGGACACATGACACATACTCTTTAATCTTAATAAACATGGCTGCCAGTCAAGTAGGAGGCTTCCATACTGATGACATCATCAGCCAAGATGGAGGAAAGTCACATGGTTGCTATTTAAAAACATCTGTTTTCCTAAACAAGAGATGAAAGCAAGTTATATACACAGTAAGTAGATCTATTTTCTTTCTTTTTTTAAAGTTTAACACAAATTTTCTTTCTTTTTTTAATGTTCTAATTCCTTTTATTTATTTATTTATTTCTATTAAGAAATTTATTTTCATTCATTTTACACACCAATCAAAGATACCCTTTCTCCCTTAGGTTTCTATTTCTTAGGGTTATGGATGACGGTTATAGGGTTGGGGGTGGAAGAAAATATTACACTCAGCATTCTCCTTAAAAAAAGTGTCTCAAAACAAAGAAGAAATGGAATGGATAGGTATAAGATATTATGGTAGATTATTGTAATACTAGTAAACAAATTTAATAAAATAGCACCCTTAGATAATTTGCACTGTAATTTGCACTGTTATGGATTCTTATATGTTGATAAAAATGTAAACTATTTTTATATTCCTGTTTAAGATAATTTGTATATTGATACAAATACAGAACTATATTTGTTATAATGTACATATATTTCTACTCTTATTGGAAATATTTGTGTATTGATGCAAATGTAAATTTATATCTGTCATAATTTATGTATGTTCTTCTGTTTAGGATATTCTGTATATTGATATATATTTAAGATTATTGTCATATTGCGTATTGCACTATGCATTCCTAAATCTGTTATAAATATCTTGTGTATTGTCACAATTTTGAAGTCATTGTCCTTTACCATACATTTGCTTATAGACTGTTTACCTTGTTTACATGAAGCCTTAATCCTTGGGTAATTTCGATAGATAAGACTTATAGATTTATAGTCACCTATGCTTGTCATCATTATAGTTACATTAGTTAGGTTATCCAGATTTACAGATACATAGGTCGAATGGACAGGTAATTTTCAAACACTTCATAGACCTAGAGAATATGGCATTTAAATAACTTAGAATTCTGTTTACATGAGAGACACAATTGCTTCTGGCAGCACCAGTTTGATCCTGAGAGAATGTTGGGCTTCTAAGACATTTCCAGTTGGAAGTTTGTCTTCTTGGCACAAAATGGCCTATTGGGCAAAGAACTGCCCTTGCCTCAATTGCTGACAATACGAGTGCTGTCCTTCTAGACAAGTGGGACACAAGGAAAAGTGACTTCTGAACTCTGCCAAGACAGGGTAAGATGGTCTTTCAGAATTCCTGCTTCTGAAAATGGTCTGTCAGATACTCTAGGCCTGTAGCCAATTTGAATGCACCAACAATGCTGAGAAACATTAGGTGACTGTCCAGACTGCCAGCTGTCTCTGTCTACTCTTGCAAGATTCCTGAAAGTTCCTTGCATCCATCTTCCATTTCTCAGGTACCATTATATTCCTTCTCAGTTCTTTGATGGGATTGAAGACTAGCAGTTATAGTTACAACTTAGTATATACATATATATATATATATATATATATATATATATATAATCTTAGAACATATTAAGTATTAGATTCAGGTTCTTTAGGATAGGACACCTTTTGGAATAATATTTGTGACATGCCATTTACCGATGCTCTAGAGTTCTCTGGATTTTAGTATGTGTTTCTTGCTTGATATTGTTCTCATTGGTTGTAGTTCCATCTTATCTAGGTCATTAACCCTCTTTACCCCTGGACAATATTTGATACCCTTTCCTTGTATGTAGTCTTGTATTAGGTTTGAACCTTATTTAGACAAAAGGGGGACATGTAGTGTGTAGCTATTCCAACCTTGATCTGGAAGTCCCAACCCCC
>CABHPQ010016159.1:0-14962 GCA_902168405.1 Peromyscus aztecus | reverse complement strand
AAGAATCTCCGGTGATCGGGAGGTGAGAAAAAGCCAGTAAGAAACCAGCAGGGAATCAACATAGGGAGGACATCTGGTCAAGGTCGGCAAGCAAGGCGACAGACACTCATTGTGGGGGGCTGGGGCCCACACTCAGCCTACCAGAATGTCTCAAGGCCAGTCTTACTAGTAGGATCTGCTATTTAACTGCAAGTAGATAATCTGGGAGGACTGTCATCACACTGAGTTACCCATTATCAGATTAACTTTGTAAAGATCAATCAATTTTTTTTTAACAAAAAATTGTCTACAGTAATTCCTGCCTTGAACATTCAAGGCTCTGATTGTGCTAAAATGCAGCTTCTGGTTCAAGACATCTGAGGAAGAGTCAAAGATGCTTCATTTCAAACATTTGCTAAGGTGATATTGTTCTCATCAGACTAGGGATTGTGTTTGAGTTGCCAAACTCTGGGAGATTTTGACTGCTTGAAGCCAAAAGAACCTTAGCTAACACAGTACATTTACCAGGTTGCAAATCCATCTTAGAAGTCCTTAACCACTTTTCCAAGTATTCTAATCCTACTTATCACCAAGAGTTAATTATAACCACATTTCCTCTATGAGTTCTTTCCTGAAATTGTTATAATCACCCTCCTTTCCCTATTGATGATCTGTGGTATATAAAGTCTCTACTGTATAATATGTTGTTTAATTGTCTTAGAAGTAATCTGCTTGCCAATGTTGGATCATATTAAATGGAAAATGCCTAAAATAAAAATTCTTAATTTAAAAATAATGTTTATTAAAGCATATTTGTATTACTTTTCTTTATTTCTCATTATATAGTAAATAGGAATGTTTTACCTTATTATTTATTAATCTCTTTCTATACCTAATTTACAGATTAAATTTTGTCATGAGTACATATGTAGAGAATAAACCATAGTATAGACAGAGTTTGGTTTTGTACAGGGTTTTGATGGGTGATGTCATTCTGTATGCTGTGAAAATGTGTTGTTCTGATTGGTTGATAAATAAAGCTGTTTGGCCAATGGTGAGGCAGAATAAGGTTAGGCAGGACATTCTAAAGACAGAGAGAGGAAGGAAGAAGACAGAGCAGGGGAGACGCTGCTAGCCGTCTCCAGATATGAAGGTACTGGTAAGACATGAAGCACATGGCGAAACATAGATTAATAGAAATGGTTTAATTTAAGATAAAAGAACTAGATAACAAGAAGCCTGCCATAGCCATAGTTTAAAAATAATATCAGCCTGTGTATGTTTATTTGGGTCTGAGCGGCTGCTGGACCAGTGGGTGAGAGAGATTTGTTCTGACCGTGGGCCAGGTGGGGCACAGGAAAACCTTCAGCTACAGGGTTTCAAACATTCAATGGGAATTTTGAATTTTGAATTGGAACATACTGCCTAGAGATAAGGGGATCTCTAGATAGATAGATAGATAGATAGATAGATAGATAGATAGATAGATTGATAGATAGATAGATAGAAGGTAAATAGGTAGATATAGATCTACAACTTACCATGACCAGGCATTGGGAATGTCTGTTGAATTGAAGGTATATAAAAAAGAAAAGTGACTACTACTATTACCTTACCTAGGACATGGAATGCTAAGAATAAAAAGGAGAGGAGATCACAAAGCAGATTGGAAGAGTGACCTAACATGGCTTACAGTCCATGGCCCCAGAGGTTGAAATATTTGCATAGAGTTTTGGCCAGCATAGCAGTTCATTGCCCAGGAAGAAAAGATGGATCTGGACATGCATCTGTTCGGGTCATATGTGCAGAGCCCCACTGCTTCATGTAGCCCAGATGTCTTTTGGTAGAGGCACTAACCAGACAGTCCCCTGGGCTCAATGCTTTGCTTCAAACCAAGCAAAGGAGACAAAAGGAACAATACTGCTAAAGCTGACCGCCACCACAGAGACCATCTTTTATTTAACCTTCTTATTTTAAGGATGAAGAAGATGAGGCTCAGAAAGAACAGGTTAGAGATGAACAAATCTTTGCCTAGAGCATGGGCTTTCATTTAGTAGGACATTGCTGTTTGGTGGCTATAATCAGTCTTGCGAGATTTCTTAATCTATATGGACACTCTTTCTCCCAGCACCCTCATAATATTCATTGTTCCCTTTGATGGAGCTGGAGCATCCTAACAGTGAAAGAGCCATGAAGTGGCAGAAATAGGCAGGCCCCATAATGTGTGGGACAGAGAGTGCAGCACAGCACAAATGTGACACACTCCAACTGCCTTTTCTTTTCCTGACTCCACTCGTCTCTTTGATCTCCGCAGCATCCTATTGCTTTTGATGGATTCAATTAGACATAACTGTCTTGATGTGCTCTATTTTGGTATGAGGAGATTACAATTTTTCTCTGGGATAAAAGATTTGTATGGGGAAAATATTTACATATACACATACATACATAGATACATGCATACATACATACATAGGGGTGTGTGTGTGTGTGTGTGTGTGTGTGTGTGTGAAATGAACAAATTCCTGTTGAACAGTGAGGCTCATTTTCAGGAGACTGCTATTCCATCCCTATGCTTTACTGTGCTCCCTCATGGAGGGCTGAGTGGACTGGCTGGTGAAAAGGGGATCCATTCAAAGCCCTATGCTCATTCAGGACTCAAAGCAGACTTGGAGCAGCTAGGCATACTGCCTTGTAAAGCAGGTATACGAAAATACTTCCAGAAAGTCTGTCTTCTATAAAGAGAAAAACATGAATAAGAAAAGCCATCCAAACCAAGCCCTTATGGCTTCCATCTGTGGATTCATTTCTGCATGTGGGGCGATAGTAATACCTGCAAATGAAGAGATGACCGTTTTGTTTTAGAGAGAATTTCAACTTTTCTCTGTGAAGCTATGCTATATTATGCTTTAGCAGGAAACTAAAAGGAAGAGAAATTGGGCATAAAGATTCAAAGAGCTGTAAACGTTTGATGTTTCAAAGAGCCATGAATCAAGTGATGACAGGCTTTCCTTTCATATCCTTTATCTTGTGCTCATTTGAACACATTCTAGCTTAAACTCATAGTAAACAGCACCAATATTTTTCAACAAATGATTTTTTTTTAGAAGAAAACAAGAGTCACTGGGGTGAGATAGCTTGATAAAGGTTGTTACTGAATGATTTCCACCCCCCCAAAAGTCTGACTTGCTTTTTTAAAAATCAGGAAAAAAGTCTCAAGTGAGTTAGTATGAATGGCTTTGCTACAGTTGCTTAGAAAAAAAATGGCAACATAAGGTTGAAAACATATAAATCGCATACTCTGTGTTTCTAAAACAAAACCAGCTAACAACATGCAAAAAGCACTTGCTGTCCTCTAGAATGGTTATTTATGTGGTAAACACACCTTTGCCACAGTGAGACACATTAGAAAATAATTAAACTCACTGGGTCATCTCCATTTTGAAGCCATCTTGATTTAATGCTGCACAGGGAAGTAATTAGATGAATTTGAAACCACAGTCTTCGGGGAGAAAAATAGGGCAGAATGTATTCCAAGAAGGGATTGCAGGCAGCCTGAGCTACCACTATTATGCAGAAAAGAGTCTAAAAATAAAAGTGGCACACAAGCTATGGAGGACTTCGTACTGAGTACTGTGCAGCCTGCTTTTCAGTGTCTAGTGCCTCTGTTTGCAAATGCTGGGAGTTCTCCACCTTCTGAATCAGTACTTTGTGAAGAACCCAATTCTAAGTTTCCACAGTAGAGAGACTGTCAACTTGCTTTATAGGGGCATGCACTTTAATCTATTTTTTTTATTACCTTCTCCTGTGGTTTTTCCTATGCTCACACTTCCAGCTCAAGTTTGGAATGTGTAGGTAGAAAGACAAAATAATTCCCACTGGAGAAATTCAGTCACAAATAACATTCTGCATCCATGAAATAATAACAGTAGTGCAGATAAGAGTTCAGGTCCTCAAATCAAGTAGTCCTGGGTTCATGTCCCTGATCTATTGTGTGCAACTCGGATTTAGCTCCCAAGTTCAGCTTTGCATTTGGTTCATGTCTAAGCCACATAGACAGTAGGGACTATGATATAAGTAGTAAAGGAAAATATGTTTTAGCCTCCAAACTCATATACTGGCACAGACCTGAACCTCTTGGGAGGTGGGAAGTAAGGTGCAAGTCAGAAACAGAGATAAGTGTGATTAACGTTAAGTGGCACAGTCTGTGCTTGCGGTTTCTGAGGCTTGGGAGAACATGAACTTTGGAAGTTTCTGTCTTCCTTGAGGATAGGAGCTAAGCCTAGTCATTTCTTGCAGCCTTACCAGTGCCTCACTGCTCTGCCTGGCATGGAACAAGTGACCAAATGGGGGCACTGTGCATGGGGCAGAGAGTCATAGTCTCCCCCACTTTCTGTTATATGTGTTCTCAAGGACCTCAGAACTGAGGACTCAGGGGGCAGAGCCATGCTGAGGAAATACTGTAGTGGGTCAAAACGGATTGAACCTGAAGATAAAAATGCAGTTATAAGATGGCAATGCCTGCTAATGCATGTGTTCCGGCCAAAGAAACTATTTGGTGCTCCCAGGACCAAATTCAATGTGTTATATAGAAAAGAAGAGCCAGTGGAGCTTCTTGGGGAGCCACTTGATAACCTTGGAGTCTCTTGAGAATCTTTTCCCATTTGACCCATTCTTCCCTCCTGGTGCATTTTCTTCCAACGCCTAGAAGACACTTCTATTTACAGTGCTTCCTTGGCCATGGGGAGAATAGCTTGATGACCCATGGACTTCTCACTGACCCAGAGTCTCTGGACTCCTCTGAGGAGGATAATTACGTTTCAAAGGGCAGGCACTGAAGCAGTCTTGGCACCCTACGAGAGATTCAGTAAGAATAGCTGCTCTCAAGGATAGGACTGTGTAGGAAAAGCAGGAGTTGTTTTTTTTAATGGCTCTGTGCACCTGCTAGCAATCTCTTATTCACCTGCTCATTGGTGTATTGGCTGGATTTTTTTTTTTTAATGAGACTTTCCCTAGGTGCATTTGGCAAAGGATGTGTAGAAGCTATTTATTCTCTGCCTCCCATGAACCCCCTAGGCTCCCCTCAAATCATCTAGGCCTTCACTGTTTCCTTCCTTATTTCTTGCCACCTGGAGTCCTGTCAGGCCAATTTTTGACTGCAATGGTTTGTAATCTGCTGAGCTGTGCTTGGCAGAAGAACTACTCCCAGAGCAGCTCTGCTCTAGGGATAATGACATAACCATTTATACTATAGATCATAGGATCAAAGCCTTGGTCTTGAATATGATCCACGGGCAGTGAGCACACCCAGCTCAAACATTGTGGAGCATGTCCAGTGAAGCCTTCACCACTAGCAGAAAACGTGGCTCCTGTTGTCATAGCTTACTCACGCGTTGCAAGGATGGAGCAGTGTATGGGTGAGACGTGTAGGCTCTTGGGCCAGATAGTTTGAATCCCAGTTCTAGTTCTACCTCTTATTAATTCTGTGACTATGAACAAGTCACATGACTTTCCCAGCCCTAGTTCCCTTATTGATAGCATAGGAAGAAACAGCAGGTACTCCTAAACTATTGTGTGGATGTCATCAGATAATCCACATAATGTCTTCGGCATAGCATCCCACATGTGCTAACTCTTCTGAAATTCATAGAAATATTTTTAGACTTTTGCGATTTTGTCCCTGTTTCAAGTTCATGCTTCGTTATTTGGTTCTTTTGGCAAAGGTCTCTGGGGGATAGGGCATTTCAGTTAGAAGTTTAGGAAAGTACTTTGAGACCTGAAATAAACCCTAAGTAGGAGGCATAACATTGGGGGATTAGGCTGCTTACAAGCTAGGAAATGATGGGCTCTGGGCTTTGCCAGCCATTCCTGTAGGCTGAGTACTCCGATCTGCCGAAGGCCTCCCCTGGCTGTTACAGCATCTGCTTAGACTGTATTTGTTTGTCTAACTGCCAGATCCCGGGGCACTCAGATGCTTATTATGTTTTGAAGCTGTTTTAGTATTTACTAGCTTAAAAAAGTCATTGGAATTTAAATATGAAAACTAACAGTAAAACAAGGGTAATGATCCAAAATCAGACATGCAAAATCAGGAAGCATCCAATGTATAACTGTAGCAAAACAAACATTCAGAAGTTACGATAGCAAGAGACAATGCAAATGCAACAGAATGAGCAGAATGGCACGGGTAGGAAACTACTGACATGGCTGTAGTATAAATTCATCAGCACTATCAATGTAGGTTGAGCATCCTTAATCCAAAAATTGAAAATCTAAAATGCTCCAAAATCTCAAACTTTTCGAACATCAACATGATGTTACAAGTAGAAAATGCCACATGAGTTCATTCTATAAACTGTAGGCAAAGCACAGACCCAGTGTAAACTTAACATCAGGCTACTTGTCTAAGGTACAGATGAAACATACATGAACTTTGCCCTTAGAATTGAGTCCCATTCCTAAGATACTTGATTAGATATATGCAAATATTCCAAAATTTGCGAAAACATAAAACCCAAGGCACTGCCAAGTGGCGGTGGCGCTCGCCTTTAATCCCAGCACTCAGGAGGCAGAGCCAGGCAGATCTCTGTGAGTTCGAGGCCAGCCTGGTCTACAGAGCGAGATCCAGGACAGGCACCAAAATTACAGAGAAACCCTGTCTCAAAAAAAAAAAAAAAAAAATAAAAATAAAAAATCAAAGGTACTTCTGATCCCAAGCACTTCAGATAATGTATCACTACTTCTTTCCTTGGGGTCAATCATAAGACTTTTCTCATTCTAGTAATTTTTTTTTTATGAAAAACCATTTTTAAGAATAGATGTTACAAGTAAGAGAAATACAACAATGTCTTAGAAATGTAACACTTCACTTTAAAAACTAAATGTTGAAGTTTGAATATGAAGTGCCCCCCAAGGATCTGAGGTGGAAGTAAATTCTAATTCAGAATAGCCTGAACAGTGCAGAGAAAGTTGGTACGCCAAACCCAGAGCCCTTTAAGGAAGTCCCGTAGAGCATCCCATGACCTGCAGGTGACATGTTACTTTCTGCCTACACAGTTATTATCATTGGAAAGAGATGTGTAAGGACATTAGACATTACCACGTGAATAGGATTTACTGAAAACTGCTCAGATATTAAAGAAAACAAACTGAAGTGATGTTTTACACAGATGATGAAATTAAAATTCCCTGTGCCCAGTATTCATCCATTGTGACCTCAGGAAGCATGCTGTGTCTCAAGGAGTGTGGCCTTCTACCCTCAGTCGGTTAAATTCTGTGCTGATCCTCAGTGCTTTCTAGATGGCTTTCTATCATCATGTTGCCATTGGTATATTTGTAAGAAAGTGATCTTGACCATCAAGAAAATTCATTTGTTTTAAACGTGAAATGTCAAGCCTCTTTATTTTGTAGTAGAAGAGCTGCAGCAAAGAGAAGGGCTGTGATTTGCTTAAGGTCATGTGACCACAGAATAGAAGGGCTCAGATTCGCATGCTCTAATTCCCAGTTCGATATTTGCTGGAGTCCCTCCAAATGTGGGCTTCTGCAGTCACTCCAGACTCTAAGATGGTATGCAAAGCAAGCATTTCCACATGACTTCTGTGAGCTCCATAAGAGAGCCCAGAAACGCATTGCACGGTGGAAATGAAGTGTAGATGGTTTGGATAAAGTTGCCACTTTTATTTTTCCACTAAGGATTTGCCTCTGAAACTCTCTTAAGGAGTTAAAATTCTCCACAGTTGTCAGTAATTGTGTATATGCATAAATATGCAGTGCAATTCAATAGCGGAGTTAAATATGTGATTAAGAGATATCTTACAATCAATGGGAAATTGTCTTAGCTTAGCATAAAGAAGTGGGTTTTGTGGTGGTGGTGGAGAGAGGCTTCTTTTTCCTTAGTCTTTTGATGCTTATTAATTGTGATAAGGATGGTTTAAACTAGCATTTTCCTCATAGGAATAGCACAGTTTTAGAAAATTTTAGCTTGCTCAACACTCACCGAGTTTAAGAATATTATATACAATATTGAGATCTACATTTTCTTCTCACCATAACCTTGAAATGAACTCTGAGTTCAGTAATTTCTGTTTCACTGTGATGTTACTAGACTATGACCCTAGAAAAATCTCCAAACAATATGCCTTGTGAACAAAAAGAGGAGAAAGCTAATAGAGGGTAGGCCCTCGTGAATTAAAACATTTATTAAGCTGGGCACAGAAAGCAATGCTTCTCAAACTTTGCCTGGCTAGGGCTGATTAAAACACAGATTACTGGGATCGTCCTACAGTTTCCTATCTAACAAGTCCCCGGGTGACTGGTTCTGCTGGTCCCAATGATCATACTTTAGGAACCAATAACGTGGCACATTTTAATATATGTTTCCAAAGAACTTACCTTTTAGAGAGTACCTAGTGAATCACATTGTGCTGGAAGAGCTGATGGAAGTACATAGTCCAGAGTCAAAAATAACTGGGTCTTAATGTGCAATTTCTCAGGCCCGTGACCTAGATCACAAACTCAAGCAGTAAACTACAAGCTGGGACTTGTAACTTTAAAATCCACTGGTGGGGAGGTTATAGAGACAATGATATCCCCTGGTAGTTCCTAGCTTAGCAAGCATCACAAGTAAGGGATCAGATGATACAGTCAGTGAGGCTTCGGACATATACTTTTGATAAAATCTATATCATTGCAATGGCGTGAAAAACTTGTTTTAAGTGTTTTATTTACACCCAATTTAGATCTTTTATATTATGATAAGTATATTTTTTTTACGTTAATAAACCCACTCAATCTTTGTAACCATCCTTAGGTAGGTACCCTTCCTAATGTTTTACAGATGGAAAGACTGAGGTCCGGAGAGGGTTAAGTATCTAGTTCAAGTTCATATGCTAATAAGTAGGAGAAGTGAGTGTAGATGTGAAAATTTAGTCCTGTGCTATTAGACCAGAGTGTTATCTCATTATCAGAATAAGAGCGCAATGAATCTCAGGTTATAAGAGAAAGATGAGTAGGGACAAGTTTCTGAAGGTGACAGCTGACTTAGAAATTAATAACAGGAAACATTTGTGCTAGAGAGGAGAGAGGGCATTCCACACATAGGTGGTGCTGCACTGAACCCCATACTCTCTGCTTGAGATGAGCAGGTGAAAAAGCTAATGATGAGAATAATGGAGAAAAGCCATTTGAAGGCCTAGCCCATGACGGAAGGGAAAGCAATTGCTGGCTGCCAGAGGATAGTATGAAGGTAACCAGGGCAAGGACAAGGCTGCACTGAGATAGATGGTAGGCAAGAACAGATTTGAACAGTCACTGGCATAGTCCCAGGAGTCTGCCTCATTGAGTTCATTTGCATCTCTGGCTTGCAAGCCATGGGGCTAGGCCAATTTCCCCAGGCCCTTTTGGTGTGAATTTCTTCATCTGCGGTCATGTGCTAGTCATGACACCTTATTTAAATCACTGTTGTGATACTTACAAGAAGCAGTACTCATAAAATAAACTGTAGAGCCTGCAGAAGATCTTTTCTTGTAGTTCTCATTTTACAAAATGTCAGTTCCTAACCTACTATACATCAAGCAGCGTCTTACCCTAGTGGCTTACAAAGTGATCCCCAGACCAGCACCATCAGCAGCATCTGAGATGCTTCTAGAGATGCAACCCAGATCTAATGAATCCAAGAGTCTAGGGGTGAGATTCAGCAGACTGTTTCAGTGCATGAGAACATGTGAGAATCTGAAAGCATTTTACATAAAAGGAGTTCACTTATTTCTCATAACACTTCTGTTGTACAGATGAAGAAAGAGGTGCAGACATGTAAAATCTGACATCACACAGCTAGCAGGTAATGGAACAATGACTTGTATTCTATTATGGGTTGTATATGTTTTGAGTGTGTGACCTCAAAGTTTCAAGTATTGGAAGCTTGGTCTGCAACATGGCAACGTAGGAGGTAATGGAGCTTATAAGAGCAGTGTTTAGACGGATGCCCTTAGAATATTGGGACATCTGGAACAGATTAAGGCAGCTCTCATGGGATCTTTGAGCTCGTCATAGAATGAGTTGTTATAAGAGCAATCATGGGCCTTGAATCACCACTCTGGCTTCCTATTTAATGGTATGAAGTATTACTCCCATATATGCTTCCATTATCTCCACAAAACTATGAAATCAGGCAGTGTATGTGTGTGTGTGGGAGGGGGCAATTCCCAGAGTTTGTGCAATGCTGTTTATGCTTCAATGTCCAAAAGTATGAATGCAATACATTCATTCATTTATTTTGAAAAATTAGTCTGCCTCAGATGTTCTTGTACAGTAATGAGAAACAAACTAATACATATACTATTTAAACATTTTTTCAAAGTTTAGGTGCTGAGGAGGTAGGCTCACTAGCAGAGAGCTTGTCTGTCACACATGAGGTCCTGGATTTTATTTCCAGAACTGCAAAACTAAAATGAAATAAAGTAAAAATTTCAAAAATCTCTTAGCACTTAGCCTTACTAGGTTTCTTTTCATTTCTTCCATTTTTGGATTATGTCATAGCTTGTTCCCATCTATCCTGTTATCTGTAGTGTCCAGTACTCAAAAGAAACACACTTTTGGACTCTTTGCTTTATAACACCCATACGGCTTTGCGAGGGACTCGTAATAATAAATGATAGGATAGATTGTACAGGCCAGTCCAGTCAAATCCCTTCTTACCTTGCTGAAGTGGAGAAGGATGGCATAGAAAACATCAGGGTCAGCAGTGTCAACTTAGATTAAAAAGGACAGTGACTGTTAGGGAAACCATTAGACACATTATTTTGACCTGTTCTGCCTATTTAAATGGAGTTCATTTCATTTTGCAAATAGAAAAATTTGAATTCCATAACTAGACCACACCATCAATGTCCAGGCAGATAATGTGATCTTGAGTGACCTTAAAATGATCAGATTTTTATCAATATGCTCTTAATCAGCAGGCACAGTAAGATTTTCTGAATAAATGAACTCTCTGTAGCCAGAGATTATAATGGCCTGTACTCCTTTGTATAGCAGGCATATATAACCTTTATTTCTCACCTACTTTGATAGCTTTTTCCACCCAGCTAGCCAATACATCATTAAAACTACAGGATAAGCACTTTGGACCAGACCTGTGAGGTTCTGATAATTCTGACCTTTATTAAAAACTGGTTCTGCTTAAGGAATATAACAAATACTCAGCTAAAACCGCCACTTAAATTTTCTGATTGCAGTCTGCATGCTTGCAATTGGAGCATTTGAAGTACATGTGTATAAGGAAGAGGCATGAAGCTGAGGCACAAGGATCCCAAGTTCCAGGCCAACCTGGCCTCTACAACAAGATCCTGTCTCCAAACATAAACACAAACAAATGAACAAAAATTAGGATTTTAGGTACACCCAATTTTTGTACAAAAAGACATAGTTGTTGTTGCCATAGCAAACCTATCTTCAGAGAGAGTGTATTTGATTAAAAGTTTCTTGCTGATTATGACCTTTGTGGAGAGAAATTTAAAGATTTAAAGAAATGTGAAGATATCTGATGCTGTCCTATGAGACAGAAAAACTAAAAATGCAGATTGTGGTAAAGAAAATAGGCCTCAAAAATTCATTTTACAGGTTAGGGGTGTGACTCAGAGGTAGCACACTTGCTTAGCATGTGCAAGGCCTGAGGTTCAGTCTATATTACAGAAGACAAACAAAGCTCCAAAGGTCACACTAACTACAAACACATGATTCATGTTAAATAAGCGTTTCAGAGTGTCCTGTATGTTCCCCCGTGACAAAGCTATATGGTTGTTATCAGGACTCAGGATAAACTTTTTTTTTTATTGTGGTGAAATTGATATAATATCATGTTAAACAACTAAAGTGAATAATCTAGAGTTAGCCCATTCCAAATGCTGAGCAGTCTCAACCTCTGCCTAATGACAAAGCATTTTCATCTTGCCCCAGTGAAACCTCATCAGTTCAACAGTTATTCCCCATTCCTTCACTTCTCCTGCCTCTGGTAATACTAAACTGATTTCTATGTATTATGGATTTATTTAGCCTAGGTATTTCACATAAATAGGCTAATAGTACATGTGACATTTTGTCTGATTTCTTTGACATAGAAAGTGTTCAAGACCAATGCACCACATAGCATGTATCAGTATATCACTTCTTTTACGGATAAGTAATATTTTAGTGTCCATATACATCTCATTTTATTTTCTTTGGAGTATAAACTTAGGAACAGAATTTATTTGTCATGCAGTAATTCTAACATTAACTTATCAAGTAACCTTAAAAGCCACACAATTTTATATCCCAACTGGTAGTGTGTGAGGGATCTGATTTCTCTGCATCTTCAACATCCCTTGACACTTTTCATTTCTGTTTTCAAAGTCTAGCCATCCAAGTGGATGTGAAATTATATCTCATTATCATTTGTGTTTGCATTTTTAAATGTCTAACGTCATTGAGCATCTTTTCAAGTGCTTTCTGTTGCTGTTTACCTTCTTTTGAGAAACATCTACTTAATTTCATTGTCCATTTTTATTAGGTGATCTATCTTTTGTTGGTGAGTTTTAGTAGTCCCTTAGGTATTTTGGATATGAGACTCTTATCAGACAAATGACTTGCAAATACCTTCTCTTGTTATATTGTGATTAGTTTTTTTTCATCATAAATTATTTTATTGTCTTCTTTCAAGATATATTGGGACATTTCTCCATCATGCTCTTGATTTGAGATGTGGCCACATATCACTTCTATGTGAAAGATGTAAATGCTAAAATGTTGTTTGTCTTAGGCAATCAGTAGATTCCTCAGCAATAGGTAACACTGAAGATCATAGCAGTTCTCTCATTTTCTGTTCTTGAATGAGGATGACCTATAGCCATTGATTCATAATGAACATGTAGCATAAGAAAACACTGATCTTTTATTGCTTCAGGCTATAGAGATTTGGATGTTGTTATTTCAACATAAGTTAAGTTTTCCTGACTAATACGCAAGATCAGGTAAATCACTGAGTTAGTGTCTTAGTCACTGTTCTATTGCTGTGAAGAGACACCATGACCCTGAGGCAATCAGCAGAGGCAGAAGGATCTGAGTTCAATTGAGACAGGGTTTCTCTGTGTATCCCTAGCTCTCCTGGAACTCACAATGTAAACCAGGCTGGCCTTGAACTCAGATCCTTCTGCCTCTGCTTCCCAAGTGCTAGGATTAAAGGCCTGTATCACCATCACCTGGATGACCAAGGCAACTCTTATAAAAGAAATCATTTAATTTGGGCCTTGCTTATAGTTTCAAGGGCTTAGTGCATCATCATCAAGCAGTGCATAGGTAGACATGGTGCTAGAGAAGCAACTAGGAGATCTACATCCTAGAATGGATGTTCTACATTCTAGAAAGAGAGAACTGGGCCTGGGATGGGTTTTGAAGCCCAAAAGCCCATCCTGAAGTGATATACTTCCTCCAACAAGGCCATATCTACTCCAACAAGGTCACACCTCCTAATCCTTCTCATGTAGTGCCACGCTCTGATGACTAAGCATTCAAATATATGAGCTTATGGGGCCATTCTTATGCAAACCACAATTATCACACCAGTTATTGCCCTGCATAGTGTGATATGTAAATGAAAACGTGGCGAAACAAAGAAGTGCATTATATCCTACCTTAGCATCTTACCTTTGCTTTTGCCTGTGTTTTTATAACTGATTTATATGTTTTAGAAAACATGCCATTAGGATGATGAAACTGGCCCAGTAGTACAGTGCTTACTTTGCATGCAGAAGGTCTATGGTGGTTTGAATAAGAAATGTTCTCCATAGACCAGGTATTTGAGCACTTGGTTGCTAGTTGATGGCACTTTTTGGGGAGGTTATGGGACCTCTAGGAAGTAGAGGCTTGTGGAGGAAGAACATCACTGGGGACAGGCTTTGAGAGTTCATAGCCTCACCCTCCTTGCAGTTCACTCTGCTTTACATCTGTGGTTGAAGATGTGATTTCTCAGCTTCCTGCTCTAGCCACTTGCTACCATGCCTTTCTCACCACTATGAACTCTCCCTCTTGAACTCTAAGCCAAATAAACTATTTGTTCTTAAAGTTGAATTTAGTCATGCTATTTTATCACAGCAACAGGAAAACATCCCATTAAAAAATGTCAGCCAGGCAGCGGTGGCACATATCTCTAATCCCAGCACTTGGGAGGCAGAGGCAGGCAGATCTCCATGAGTTTGAGGCCAGCCTACTTTACAGAGCTAGTTCCAGGACAGCTAAGGCTATACAGAGAAACCTGTTATGAAATAGTGTTTTTGTACACTGTGAAGATGTGTTGCTCTCATTGGTTTACTAAAGAGCTAATGGCCAATAGCTAGGTAGGAAGAAGTTAGGCAGGACTTGCAGACAGGGAAAAAGAGAGCATAGGGATTAAAAAAAAGGTAGAGTTGCCAGGAGATACAGAAAGAAGCAAGATGAACCTGCTGGGCTGAGAAAAAGATACCAAGCCACATGGTAGTACATAGATAAGAAATATGGGTTAAGTTGTAAGAGCTAGTAAGTAACAAGCCTAAGCTATTGGCTGAGCATTTATAATTAATAATAAGTCTCCTGCCTACAGAAACCCTGCCTTGAAAAAAAAAAGTGGCACAAGCCTTTAATCTCAGTAATTAAGAGACAGAGGCAAGGGGACTTCTATGAGTTGGAGGCCAGCCTGGTCTACATAATGAGTTTCAGGACATCCAGGACTACATAGAAAAACCCAGTTCCCCACCCCCCCAAAAAAGAAAGTTTTTAGCACAGTCGATGAAAGACTGAAAGACCTTTATGATGTCACCCAAGACTACCTCTTAAACATAAATTCAAGTAACTTATATTTTCCACATCCAAAAATATTTTTGATGTGGACATATTTTCCTAGAAAATCATCCATTTCATCTAAAATTCCACTTTTTGTCAACAATTTCAACATCATGAACTTTGTTCCCATTCC
>CABHPQ010016155.1:0-11349 GCA_902168405.1 Peromyscus aztecus | reverse complement strand
TCAGTGTGACCCATGTAACATGTTCCATGATTCGGTACTACTGTGACTTGACAGTTCTGTTTGCTGGTTTACAGTGGTGATGGAGTAGGGAATGGTCTTCCCAACACTAAGTTGGGGACAGGACATGTATGTATAATTTCTTCCCTAGTCTCCTTTATCCATAGTGGTATTCATAGTAGGATACCCCTCTCCGTCTCTGTTGCCTATCTCTAGGCATTTCTTAGTGATTTTAAATTCCAGTTTCAGCATTACCACTTGTGGAACATGGGGGAAATTAACCTCTGTAGTTGATTTCTCACCTGTAAAGAGAGTTGGTAATATATATCCCAGAGGTGGAAATGATTGAGTTCCTGTGCTTGGCTATTAGTAAATGCTACTTATTTTTTGTTTTGCTTTGCTTTTTGTTTTTTGGAGAAAGAGTTTCCCTGTGTATCCCTGGCTGTCCTGGAACATGCTCTATAGTCCAGACTGTTCTCGAACTTACTGCCTGCCTCTGCCATCCCAGTGCTGGGATTAAAGGCATGTGCCACCACCACCCGGCATAATTATTAAATATTATTTTCCATCAATTTCCCTCTTGTATTATCTTCAGGACTGGGCTTTGGGGGAGGGATCCAGTACCTTATGTTAGATTTCCCTTTTGTCAGGGACTGAAAGTTCTTACAAGCTGAGTGTTTTTCTTCTGGGTTAGTCATCCTTTTTTTTTTTTTTTTTTTTTTTTTTTTTTTTTACTGTGTTACCATTAGTTCACATAGCGTTCTCATTCTGGTTTTGCTTTCCTCCCTTCACAAGCCCCCATTAGGAACTGTTTTAATACAATGTATGTCCTTTTGTGTAAGATCTTATTAAATGTTTATTGGGTTTTTTTTTTTTTGAGACGGGTTATATAGACCAGGCTGGCCTCAAAGTCACAGAGATCCACCTCTGCCTGCTGGGATTAAAGGTGTGTGCCACCATGCCTGGCCCAGCCCTCATATTGATATTTTTGAGACAAGGTCTCACATAACACAGGCTGACCTTGAACTGCTGATCCCCTCATTCTTTCCCCGCTAATGTGCTAGGATTATACTACCACACCCAGTTTATAAAGTGAATAGAATTCAGGGCTTTGTTCATGCTAGGTAAGCACTCTACCAAGTTACATCCCTAGTCCTATATTGATGTTTTGCATGCATGTTGTAAATTACTTCAGTTGATAGTATTGTGTACATCTCTTGTTCCTTATGCACTGTTTGTCACCAATGCTTGAAAGATTTACCCAGAGGGCAAATATGAATCTAGTCTATTACTTTTGGTTATAGCATAGCATTTATTCCACACTGACACGCCACCATATTTTGCCTACACATTCTTCCCAGCTTGATTCACAAGCCCTTAGGTTGTGTGTCTGTGCCTGCTCAGATCATGCTGACACTTGACCCTGGCTGTGAGCCTAGTGCTAGTTGAATATGGCTGTGGTGAATGTAGAGGAAGATAGCATATTTCAAAGAATCATCCCAGACAAGTTGTGATTTTTAAGCAGAGGGAAGCTTATTTCTATAGACTGTAAGGCAAGCTGCTTCTGCTTTAGCTGGGAGGGGTCCAAGTAGCCCATGAGAGACATAAGATTCAGTTGTCATAGTCAGAATTCCTCATAGCTGATATTCAGCAGTATCTGTCATAAGATTATAAGAAATCAACTTTTGTAGAGCTATTAGGAAGCCCTCTGATTCTCAGAGCAACTGGTGCTGAAACTTAATGCACCTGAGCTTGCAATTTTCTTTGTAGGCACAAGTAAAAAGGCAAGAATGCACCCAGTCCCTGTTTTGCAGGTCATCTCTACTGCTACCACAATACAGCAGTCACTTGAGACTTCAAACATTTGTGTCAGTTGGTACTTTATGAATCACAGAACGTAGCTTGATTGTGATGTTCCTGCCTGCCAAACATTGCTAGCAGCTCATTTCCCATTTGCAAAGAGCACTGTGCTCAGTCTGAAGGCATTTAGTTAACAGTTCCCATATGCTATTGTGGGTTTCTCTTGAGTTGCCTCTCTAGGATCTTATTGATACCAATTCATTATCAGGCTAGGCTTGAGGAGCAAGAACCCAGGTATTTTGTACAAGGAAAATTTAGTATGAAGAATTCCTTAATGGGTAGGAGTAATGGAAATAAAGGAAACTAAGGAATATATATATATAGGAGGACTAGACAGAATAACAAGCATAACATGACTATAATTACTAATGCTAGGGTTGAGATTAGAGTATCCTTGGGAGACCTCCTACCTCTGTAGTCCTCCAAAACTGCGGCACAACTATTCTAGAAGATCAAGGAAGAGTCTCCCACCTACTTCTGAGAAATCAAAACTTGGAGAGGCATAGCTGGGACTTGTTAAATGTTTAAGGAGGCACTGGTATCACACTACCAGAACTTACTAGAAGTCTGCCCTCTAGCTGTTGGAAAAATTACAGATGGAAGTGTCTTGCCAGATGTACGTAACTGTCAAAACTGTCTAAGGGTGTTTTCTGGGCAAGCTGTTACAGAGTCCAGACCACATGTGCCCTGTAGGAGCACAGCCCAGACAGGCTCCTCAAGCTAGAGACATGGATGCTGTGGAACCAGGAAGCAAACCCGAGTCCTGTGGTGCCTTACTAATACTTCACCGACAAGAACTCCAAGTGTGCCAGCTGGCAAAGGGCCAGGATTCATTTGCATGGAACTAGAATAACGTGAATTTGGAGTCAGGCAGTTAGGGGAAAAAAAAAAGAAAAAAGAAATGAGTGTAAAGCCTAAACTGAATTAGGAAATATTTCCTCCTATGTAACTATTTTTCCTGAAGAAGCCATAGCCAGGCATCTTTAAATCCCAACACTTAATCCCAGATAGATTTCTGTAAGTTTGAGGCCAGTCTGGTCTACACAGTGTGTTCCAGGTTAGCCAGGGCTACATAAGTAAGACCATGTTTTAAAGATAGCACACAGCCTAGGCTGACCTTAAACTCCTGCTCATACTTCCCAAGTGCTGGTATTGCAAGCAAGCATGTATCACCACTATGACTAGTTTATGTGGTGCTAGGGATAGCACCCAGGATGTTTCGCATGTGATGTTAGTACTTTACCAACTGAACCATGTCCCCGCCACATTCTTTTCCTTTACATTCACCCAATACCTTAGCTGTGGAATCATGTGCACTTCAGACAGGCACGGTGGTCCACACGTGTAATACTAGCATTTGTAATGTAGAGGCTAAAGGATCAGGCTGTGTCCATTTCATAGTTTCTTGGTTTTTAGTTAATGGTAGCATTTTATTTGGTATAATTTAAGACTTAATCACTTCATAGGCTGAGCCTTTTACATTCTACCTATGTGTTGTTTTATGGTGGAATTTACCTATGGCCTTGTGATGCATTCTACAACTGAGTTATATCTTCAGTCTTTTGCTTGGTTTGGCTTGATAAAGGTATTTTGAGACAGAGTCTCACTAAGTAGCCCTGTCTGGCCTGGAATATATTATTGTAGACCAGGCTGGCTTCTGGTGATCCTTCTCTGCTTTTGCCTCCCATGTGTTAAGATTATTGGCATGAGTCATCATACCTTGCTTCACTTTTTTTTTTTTTTGAGGCAGGATCTCATTAGGTTGGCCTTGAACTTGTTTTTCTTCTGTCTCTACCTCTCAAGTACCAGAATTTCAGGCATGTACCACATGCCCAGTTTTATTTGGTGATAGGGATTGAACCCAGGGCTTCATGCATGCTAGGCAAGCATTCTACCACTGCTGAGCTATATCCCAGCCCTGGCTTCGAGTTTTAAAATTATTTGTATTTCATGTGTATGAGTCTTTTGACTGCATGTGTGTCTGTGAACCACTTGCTTGCCTGGTGCCTGAGGAGTCCAGAAGAGGGTGTCAGATCACCTTATAGATGGGTTGTGAGCTGCCATGTGAATGCTGGATCTTCTTGAAGAGCAGGCAGTTCTCTTAACTGCTGAGTCATCTTTCCCATCCCCTTGACCAATAAACATGAAAAGATGTTGGACCTCATTAGCAAATGCAAATCAAAACTATGTTGAGATTCCATTTCCCCTATTCAGAGTGGCGCTCATTAAGAAAAGAATAACAAGGAATGCTGGCAAGGATGTGGAGAAAAAGGAACCCTTATATATTATTTGTGGGAATGCAAACTTGGATAGCCATTATAGAAGCCAGGATGGAGGTTTCTTGGAAAAAACTAAATAAAAGTAGATATTGGATATACCCCAGCTATGCCATCCATACCTGGGTATTTACCCAAAGGACTTTAAGTCAACTGTCACAGAGATACTTGCACATCAGTGTGTAATGCAACATTGTTCAACACAGCTAAGCTATGGAATCAGCCTAGTTGTCTAATGAGAGAGGAATAATAGATAAAGAATATGTGGTGTCTATACATAAGGGGATTTTTTTTTCAGCCATGTCATTTGTAGGAAGATAGATACAACTGGAAATAATCATTAAGGGAGCTAAGCCAATCTCAGAAATGTTTTCCCTTGTTTGTAGTTCCTAAATTTTGTGTAGATCACAGAAGCATATGTTCCATGACTATAGAAGTGAAGCTGTTTGGAGGGACTGAGGCAAGGGGGAAGAGGCAAGAAAAGGTTTTGAGGGTGGGGGTGAGAATCTACTCAACACACAGTATATACTTAAAACATACAATTATAACATTTACATATTTTTTAAATTTGAATTATAGCTGGTCATGGTTGTGCACACATGCATTCCCAGTACATTCTGTGACAGGAGGAACCACATGAGAGGAGCCCCATGTTCACAACTGCCTGGGGAAGAATTTTCTGACTGCAGCACACAGAAGTAGAGTCTGAGCACAGTACATTAGTGTCTCTGGACATAGGGGGCAGAGATCAGAATCAGGGTTTCAGAGAGGAAGAAAAGTACAGGGTCCCCAGATGTCACTTTGTGCTTTCCTTGTGGGTCATTAGTTAACAGCTAGCCTGTACACTCACAGCGTGACATTTTGCCAGGCCTGGAAAGAATTCTAGCTGCTCTGGAGTTGAAAGAAGAATAGAAATACTAGAGGTCACCCAGTGTCAAAGCTCTTGGGACTCTGACCTAACCATTTTTTATGTTTTTAACACACAACCATTCAGTTGAAAAGCCACACTTGAGAACCTCTCCCTGAGGAAGGACTCTCAGTTTGCCTTAACAAAGCCTAAATTGTGTTTCACCAGGATCAAGGAACAAGGAAATTCACTGCCTCTCAAAACAATGTTCTCCTTTTTTAAAACGTTTTCTTTTTTGAGTCAGGGTCTCATGTAGCTCAGGCTAGCATTAAACTGATTTAGCCTTGAACTCTCCATCTTTCCTTCCTTTTTTTTTCCCTTTGGTGATGGTGGTTTTGTTTTTGTTTTTTGAGCCATGGTCTCACCTTAAAAGCACTGGCTGGCCTAGAACTCACTATGTCGAGCAGGCTGACCTCAAATTCAAGTGCTAGGATCAAAGGCCTGTGCCACCATGCCTTGATCAATACTTTATGTGGTGCACATAATATACACGCAGGTAAAACATACATACAAAGTCTTTTTTCAAAAAACAGTGTAACAAATTTGGCCATATGTAGCTGTAAGTTTTCCTGTGTCCTTCCTTCCTGCTTGGACCCAATTAAACACAGAGAGGCTTATATTACTTACAAACTGTATGGTCTATGGCAGGCTTCTTGCTAGCTAGCTCTTATACCTTAAATTAACCCATTTCTATTAATCTGTGTTTTGCCATGTGTTCCATGGCTTTAACCGTCTGTTGGCATGTTGCTTCTCCTTTGTTGGTGGGTGGCATCTCTCCCCTTTGCCTTTCTTCTCTCCGTTTATCTGCCTGGATTTCCCACCTGCCTCTAAGCTGCCTTACCATAGGCCAAATAGCTTTATTTATCAACCAGTCAGAGCAACACATATTCACAGCATATAGAAAGACATCCTGCAGCAGGTATAAGGCAGAAGGATCAGGAGTTCAAGGTAGTTTTAGCTACACAGAGAATTTAAGGCCAGCCTGGGATATGTGACACTCTATATTAAAAAAGATAGCAAGTTTTTTGTTTTTGTTTGTTTTTGTTTTTTGTTTTTTGTTTTGTTTGGTTTTATTGGTTTTTCAAGACAGGGTTTCTCTTTGTAGCTTTGGAGCCTGTCCTGGAACTCACTCTGTAGCCCAGGCTGGCCTCGAATTCACAGAGATCCGCCTGCTTCTGCCTCCTGAGTGCTGGGATTAAAGGCGTGCGCCACCACCGCCTGGCTACGACAGCAAGTTTTAAACAAAATGTAGAGTAGTTGAAATCCTCATACATTACTGATGGAAATGTAAAATGGTACAGCCTCTTTCAGAAAGCTTGAGACCTAGTACAACCATTCAAAAAAATCAAAATAAATGTCCCCTGGAACATTTAAGGCCAGCCTGGGATAGATGGGAAAATTTATAGAGACAGAAAACAGATCCATTGAGGAATCTCCTTAGATGGAAATTTCATATTGAATTTTAAAGATGATTCACACTGCTCTTGTTATAGTTTAAAGTGGGAATGTCCCCAAAGGTTCAAGTGTTAAAAGTTTTTGTCCCCAGCCTATGACATTATTGGTAGGTGATAGGAATTTTAAAAGATCAAACCTAAGAGAAGGCCATCTGGCCATAGGATGAAAGTTGTTGAAGGAGGATATTGAGACTCCAGCCTCCTCATCTTCCTATTGTCTTCTATATGAGGCATTAGGTGAACAGTTTTGCCATGTGTTGCAGCCATGATATGCAACCTCATTGTAGGCTCATATGCAATATACTAATAGTCTCAGGTATTTGTAGTTTAACAGAGAGCTAAAATACAGATATTCATACTGGCTTTATGATAATTGTCAACAACTATGGCCAGGCGTGGTGGATCATGCCTGTAATCTTAGTACTGTGAGGCTGAGGCAGGAGTATCACTATGAGTTGAAGGCTAGTCCACATTAGAGAGCGAACGAAGCCCTGTCTGAAAGCAAAAACAAATGAAAAATAGCCAATAATCAGAAATGACCCAAATGTCTATAGACTGGTGAATGAATAAACAAACAAAAGGTCATATAATCATTCAGTGTACTGTTCAGCAATAAAATAAAATAAAAGGGGCATATAAATATATAATATAATATAGGAACTTCAGAAACTACAAAGGAGGGGCTGGAGAGATGGCTCAGTGGTTACTAGCACCACATGGCACCTCATAAGGGTAATTCCAGTTCCAGGGGCTTTTGCACCCTCTCCTGTCCTCTGTGGGCACTGCATGCACATCTTGCACTCAATAATAACTACAAACGACCATGTCCTCTTATTCCATTTACAGTAAGTGTTCACAAATGATGAATTTATAGAGACAGAAAATAGATGTGTTGTTTTTTAGGCTTAGGAAGTAGAGATTAGCTGTGCATGGAATTTCATCTAAGGAAATTCCTCATATCCATGTACAATTTCATCTAATCAAAGAATCATATTGGATTTTGAAGATGGTCACATAGCTCTGTAAGTTTACCAAAAGAAAATCTATTGAACAATTATAGCTAAATTTTGTGGTTTCTAAATGACACCTCAATAAAACTATTTTTAAAAACATCTAGTAAACACAAAATTGTGATCGCCATCACTAGTAGTTATGGGAATACACTCTAAGATCATGATAATTTCATTTTCCTTGGATACATAGCCAAACATTGGATTGCTGGATTTTTCCAGTTTTGTACATGTTCCTGTGTTTTAGTGTTTGAGGGACCTCTACACTGTTTTGCACAGTGGCTTTATTAACTTATATTCCCATCAAATATGTACAATGGTCCCCCTTTCTTCATAGCCTCACTCAAACTCCTTATTTTTGTGTTTTTCATGACAGCTATTCCTACTGGGTCAAGGCGACATTTCAACATGGTTTGATTTCCATCTGCCTGATAGTGATGTGGAACATTTTCACCTATATCTGTGGGTCATCTTTTCATTTTATTTTTGTTTCTGTTTTGAAATAGGGCCTCAAATTGTAATTGAGGCTGGCCTGGAACTCACTCTGTAGTGTAGGATGGTCTTAAAGTCATGGCTGTCCTCTTGCCTTGGCTTCCTGAGTGCTGGGAATACAGGTCTGAGTGCTGAGAATACAGGTATGTACCACTTCACCTGATTCTGATGTCTTTTTTTTTTGAGCTGAGGGTCGAACCCAGGGTCTTGTGCTTGCTAGGCAAGCGCTCTACCACTGAGCTAAATCCCCAACCCTGTTTCTGATGTCTTTTAAGAAATGTCTGTTTAGAGCTAAGTGTAGTGTCATGTACCTCTGAATCTAGTTGTTCACAAGGCAGAGGCAGGAGGATTGTGAGTTAAAGGTCATCTTGGCCTACATAAGAGTAAGACCCTGTCTAAAATATAACAACAGAAACAATGACAATGTGGAGGGGGATGAATAACAGAATTTTATTAAGATATTTGGGTTGCTTTAAAAATTGGATTACTTTCAGGTGGTTTCCCCCTCCTTTTAGCCCAGACTAGCTTTAAACTCATGGGAATCCTTCTGCTTCAGTCTCCCAAGGGCTAGGATTACAGGAGTGGGCCCCCAATATCTGGACTAGTTTTTGTTGGTTAGTTTGGGGAGGTTTTTTTTTTTTGCTTTTGGGCTTTTAACTTGTTTGTTTTTATCAATTTTAGATATTAAAAAGAAAAAATGGGGGCTGGCAAGATGGCTCATTGGGTAAAAAAGCTCTTGCTTTGAAAATCTGATGAATTGAATCCCCTGAGCTCATGAGAGAAGGAGAGAACCAACTCCTGAAAGTTGTCCTCTGACCTATGCATACACACAGAGTACAATGGAAAACTCTGGATCTTAGCGTCTAGTCGGATTGTTTCCTTTGCTGTAGGAAAGCACTGTGCTTCTTCTGTAGTCCTGCTTGTCTATTGTCTGTTTGGTTCCAGTGCTGTTGGTACCTTATCAATGCTGTGATGAGGTCTCCTTATGTTTTCTTTAGCTTGTGGGCTTACACTAAGTCTTTTATCTGTTTGGGCTTGTTTTTTATAAGTGGTGGAAAGTAGGAATCCTGTTTCATTTTTCTGCTGTGAATATCTAGTGTTCCTAGCACCATTTTTGAAGAGACTGTCATTTGCCCATTGTATATCCACTCCTTTGTTAAAAATCAGTTGGTGCTCAGTGGTGGTCTATAATTCCAGCACTCAGGAGGCAGAGGTAGGCGAATCTCTGAGTTTGAGGCCAACTTGATCTATAGAACAAGTTCCAGGACAGCCAGGGCTGTACAGGGAAACCCTGTCACCCAAAACAAAACCACAAGTCAGTTTTCTATAAATGTATGGTTTGTTTCTATGCTTTTCATTCTGTTCCTTGATGTTTGTGTGCATTATTCTATCAGTAGCATAGTATTTGGGATACTATAGCTTGATAATGTATTCTTTTTAAAAAGGAAGAGCCATTCTATTATTTATTTTTGTGTGTATGATCCTGTGTATGCAGGTGCATGTTGGTGCCCTTGAAAGTCAGAAGAGGGCACTGGCTCCCTTGGAGTTGGAGTTAGAGGTGTTTGTGGATGCTGGGAATTGAACTTGCAAAAGTGCTCTTACCCACGAAGCCCTCTCTCCAGCCCTTTGCTGTATTTTGAAGTCAGAGAGTATGATGCTTCCAGCTTTGTTCTTTTCACTGAGAATTGCTGGATATTTAGGGTCTTTTGTAGTTCCTTACCAATTTTAGGATACTTTTCTATTTTTGTGAAGAATGTAATTAGAATTTTGAAAGCAGTTGTTTTGAATTTGTTGATCACTTTGGATCCAAGGGCTATTTTAACAATATCAATTCTGCCAATCCATGACATGAGCTACCTTTTCATTGCTGTGAATCACTTTCAATTTCTTTCACACATTTTTTTTGTTGTTGTTTTAGACAGGGTTTCTCTGTGTAGCTTTGGTGCCTGTCCTGGATCTCACTCTGTAGACCAGGCTGGCCTTGAACTCACAGAGATCCACCTGCCTCTGCCTCCTGAGTACTGGGATTAAAGGCGTGTGCCACCACCGCCCACATAAATGTTTTATACTTGTCATTGGAGAGATTGTACCTCTGCTATGGTTTGGATGTCATTTGTACTCTGTGAGTTTATGTGTCAAAAGATTAGTCCTGAAGAGGGCTGTGTTATGGAACCTTTAAGAGCTTAGTGGGAGGTCCTTAGGTCACTAGGATGTGTCAACAGAAATAATTAGGTAGTTGTTTTGGGACTCTGAGTTAATTCTTTGTTTTTAATTTTCTTCTTTGGTTTTGAGAATTTCAAGCATATCTACAATGAAAAACTCCCCTCCCCATTTCCCTCCTCCGACCCCTCTTAGCCCCCAGCACGTCCACCTTCCAATTTTGTCTTTTGAACAGTAATCCCCAAGGTCTAGTCAGTGGTGCCAGTGTGTGCACGGGTTTGGCGGCATCCCCTGCCTGCGTCGACAACACACATTGCTTCAAGATTTCACTCCTTCAGGACTTTCTCCAGTCCTCCCAGGCAGGGATTGAGGCTGACTTAATTCTTGCAAGACAACATATTATGATAGCCTTTCTATGAGACCTTTACCAGGGCTAAGTTTATGATGATGCTTTGCATATCCAGAACTTTGAGATAAATAAATCTCTTTTCCTTTATAAAGTTACCTAACCTCAGAGTTTCATTACAGTAACAGAAAATGGACTAATACAATCTCCTTGGTTAAAATTTATTCTTAGGTCTTTGTACATTATTGATTTGTGTATGTCAAAGTCAGAGGATAGCTTGAGGGAACTGGTTCTCTTCTTCCACTTCTTGGGGCCCAGGGATCAAACTCAGGTCATCTGACTTAGTGGCAAGTGCTTCTACCCACTGAGCCATCTTGCCTGCCTTTTTCAGGTATTTTTATCAATTGTAAAAAGGAATTATTAGCTGAGCATGGTGACATGTACTTGTAGTACCAGCCCTTGGTAGGCTGAGGCAGGAGGGTCACCATGTGTTTGAGGCCAGCCTGGGCTAGATAGCAAAGCCCTTCCTCAAAAAAATGTATTCTCTATCTCTTCAGATTGTTTGGTATTAATATATAGAAGTGATATTGTTTTTTATATACTAATTTTTATCCTGCAACCTGAATGAATTTATTAGTTGTAACCATTCTTTGTCTTTAAATCAGTATGTGAAAGACACATCTGTATTCACACTCCACTATGTCACAATTCACAATAGCCAATTATAAGAAATCAGCCTAATTGTCTATCAACAGATGAATGACTAAAAGAAAATATGTGTGTGTGTGTGTGTGTGTGTGTGTGTGAGAGAGAGAGAGAGAGAGAGAGAGAGAGAGAGAGAGATGTG
>CABHPQ010016152.1:0-11126 GCA_902168405.1 Peromyscus aztecus | reverse complement strand
TTGACAAGTGTGTCCCCTTAGAAGCTGGAACAAAGTCTGTGAATAGAATAAGGCAAGGAACATAGGAAATCCAATAGTTAAATAGGCACCTGTGGGAGAGGTTCTCCATTTCTGAAGACAAAGGCTATGTTGACAAGGGACAGAGGGCAGGAACAGTAATCTGAGGCATCAAACAACAGCAGGGTCAGGTATGTGTAACTGCACGCCCATTCCATTTTAATGAAAAGTGGGAAAGTTCCTAACCTTGGATGACTTTAATGAAACTAATTTGGCAGAGCCTTGATAAATGCAGAGTGAGGCTGAGCTGGATAACAGATCTGTACCTTACTTAATTATTGATAATTTCTTGTGTGTTTTTTTCTTTTCTTTATTTTCTTCATTTCTTTTGTTCTTTCTTACTTCATTTCTTTTTCCTTCCTTCCTTCCTCCCTTCCTTCCTTCCCTTCTTTCCTTTCTTTCTTTTCTTCTTTTCATGATCCTCCCAATAGTAGCATTGAATCAAACCTAACAGCAAGGAATATTGTGCTAAATAAATTCATCCAATGAAAGAAGTAAATTAGATTTCATCAGATTTTTGGGATTGTATCAGAAGGTTATTAAAGTTCTGTAATAAAAATATAACCAAAAAGTATGAACAGGAACAGAATATATGTTCAAAAATACACATTACTATTCTTGGAGGATTCTACACTGACATTTTTTTCTTTCTTTTGTCTCTTGTTTTGGTTTTTTGAGCCTGGTTTCTCTACATAGCTCTGGCTGTCTTGGAACTCACTATGTAGACCACGATGGCCT
This sequence comes from Peromyscus aztecus, assembly GCA_902168405.1. Taxonomy (NCBI): domain Eukaryota; kingdom Metazoa; phylum Chordata; class Mammalia; order Rodentia; family Cricetidae; genus Peromyscus; species Peromyscus aztecus. Next base: position 10,331 of record CABHPQ010016152.1, on the reverse strand, counting down.
CAAACTCAGAAATTTGCCTGCCTCTACCTCCTAAGTGCTGGGATTAAAGGCATGGGCCACCACTGCCCAGCTACACTGATATTCTTTATAATGCAGAAAGGAACTAATTATTTGCAGACTAACTTGTGCTGCCCTTGTTTTTCTTGGGGCTTGTGGGACCCCTTGGGCTGTGCTGAATCCCTGAGAAGGACATAGACAACCACACTGCTGTGTCCTCAGCCTGTGCTGATTTTCAAGTGTCCAAGACACCACCTAGGACCTTGAAGACTTTTTAATTGCACAGTCACATTGTGTGTTGGACTCAGTACTAGCCAGAATACAGCAGGGACAAGAATGACCTTGCTCAACCACAGGACTCCTACTGCTCTAATTTTCAGGGAAGAGAGGATGGCACTGAGAAATTTTGCATCTCAATGTTGTAAATGTTTGGGTTTTCAGGGTTTAACCATATGTATTTGTTGTATATTTCCTTTGTCACGTGTGAAATGTGACATCCACATGACCCAATCTCCATGATCCCTATCAGCAACTCTAGAGACAGAGTCCCCATGACTTTCCAGGCCTAGCCTGTTATCGACAGAAACTGAAGGCTTCTAAGCTTATCTATAAGGAATAAAAATTTTAAATTGGTGTCATAGACAGTTTCAGTGGCAGTGTATCTGGACCAGACTAGATTCTGTCCATCAACAGCCAGGAGTCTGAGGATATTGCATCAGAATATCCCTTTCACAGAGGGAAACTAGACATGAGCCCCGATTCCTAAGACAGAAGCTATCTCCAATTGACAAATGCTCATAACAAAAATTCAGTTTTCTCTGATGTAGCCTTACTCTGTATACAAATAACAATTAAGGGTAGGTCTCATCCCAAGCAGCAGATGGCCAACACAGAACAAAGTCAATGGTATTTGGGGGATATTTCCTTTCATTATGATATGTTTGGGCATTTTTGGTCTTTTGGGTTTTTTGTTTGTTTTTGGTTGTCTTCATTATGGTTTTCTTGCTGTGAAGAGATACCATGACCACAACAACTCTTATAAAGGAAAACATTTGGTTTGGTTTGGTTTGTAGTATCAAAGATTTAGTCTATTATAGCCGTGGAGAGAGGTATGGCAATATATAGGCAGATATGGTGCTGGAGAAGCAGCTGAGAGTTCTATATTTTGATCTACAGACAGCTGAAGGAATTTGTCTATTTTCTAATGAGAGGAAGAAAGAAAGTCTGAAGTTGTAGATAGAGACTATCTGAGAGGAAATGAGGGAGGGGAAACCATGATCATAATACATTGTATGGAAAAAATTGTATTTTTTAAACACAAAAGAATATTCCTAGAATAGGTGTATGTGTCATACCATAAACATCCCCTGGAAGTGGATATGACAGACCAAGGTGCCCAGTTGCTCCTCCAGGTGCCTCTGCTAATTTAACAGATAGAGCCAGGCTTTTTGTTGGTTTGTTTACCTAAATGACATTTGCTACTTTGACAATGAGCAGGATGTTTTCGATGTCTAAGTTCCAGAGGCTACTTATTTGTAACACAGGTAAGAGTATCTTTAGAAGAGCAACTTTGAAGAGTAACATAAATAGTAAAAATATTACAGCCCTCACATGTAAATACTTACAGGTAAACCACATGTAAATACTAAATACTTGACTAAGAAAGTGTAATAATAGGTGATGTGGAACTATGATGGTGAATAAAAGGCCAGTGGATCAAGAGGGAAGAAAAGAGACAAACTAGGTGGAGGCTACGAGGAGTATTAGAGTAAGCAGAGGGTGAATAGATGGGGTATTAGGAAAACCACTAAACTACTTTTTGTTAGAAAATTCCATAATGATACTGGATACTTTGTATGGTAACTTAAAATAAAAATGATAAATAAAAAACAAAAGATGCAAGAGAAAAAACAAAAATAAAAACAATAACAAAATAGAAATAAATTAAATAAACAAATTAAATTAAATAAAAAAATAAAATAAAATCAAAAGACACAAGGGAAACACCCGGGTTTCTAAGATAATTATGAGGATTCAGGTAAAAGTTCCAGGGAGTCTACTCTGCCACTAACCCACTTTCTGATCACACAGTCATGGCAATTTTCAGAGCTTCCTAAAGAGCATTACTATCTATATTTGAGTAAACTGTATCTTGGCATCTTTGGGGTTCATACAACAGTAGAAAACACTTTAGATATTCTAAGCAGGATTAATTTACTATACAAAACTGATAACTGGCTAATAAGTACACTGATTTGAAAATTGAATATCCCTGAACCTCATATTTTGTATATATGATCTCATGCTTCTGACACTGTTTTGGGAGATTCAGACAACTTTAGAGGTGAGTACAAACTGGAAAAAGCAATTCACAGGAGGTAGGCACTGGTATCATATTGTCTACAGGCATTTTTGTTCTTGCCCTCTGCTTCCATACTCACCATGAGATAACTGAGGTGCTTTAAACCCCTCTATCATTAATGATTTGAAAAGTAACATACATAACTTTTTCACTATTTGACTCTCTCTATTCCAAGATAATTTAAAACATTATTTTATTTTAAGTATTTAATGCCACAAGCCACAAGAAATAGGTATAAAGCTATACCTAGAAGGGTCAAGGAATCTTTCTATTTGGAAGCCATTATCAGGGAGCATTTGGTGCTATTCATCTTTTAATATATCTGCTGTCTTCTGCTATGAATTTCTTGTGTGCTCATATACTTAACAGCCTTAACAGCAAAAGCATAAGCTTCTCAAACCTACTGCTGATCTGAACTAGGTAACACCCCTACAGAGCCTAGGAGGTAGGTGGACTGTAGATGCATAGCTTTGTGTTGTGTGCAAATGAAGCTCAGACTTTCCTTCTCCAGACTGGCCAAATGGCATTCCAGAGCATTTGACTCATAACAAAGGGTTTTTGGTATATCCAAGTGTGAGTGAAGGCTGGGGCAGAATTCCTGGTCCAGGTACAGTTGCATGGCCTGAGAGAATAGAACAAGGCAGATCTGTTGTAGAGAATAAGGAATCATGTCAGGTGAAGAGAGTAAGAAAAGAAGATATGAGCATGAATGGAGAAACTGAAGATGAAGATGTTGTTGAAAGCATAAATGTAGCTAGAATTTTTAGGCCAGGCAGGAAAACTCTAGCTACACATAAAGGCTTAGTTAAGGCTATGAGAGGATAGGAAAAGAAGAGACAGCGAGGAGCTAAGCATAAAGGCAGAATAGAAGCTGTGTAGAGAGAGAACTGACTCAGAAGAATAAAGTGTTTAGACTAAGAGTTTCATGTACTTAGATTCATTTAATATCATCAAAGATTAGATTATCAGCTGGTCATAGATTCTTCTTGGACCCGGGAAGCAGGCTATCGAGGGGCAAGACCTTCCCAAATCCATGATACTTTAAGATTTTTAAATTTATTTTATGCCTATAAGTGTTTTGCCTACATGTATGTAAGTTTTAAACCATGTGTGTACCTGGTGTCAAAATTGTAAACCACCATATGGGTAGCTATGAACCAAACCTGAGTCCTTTGCACAATAACAAGTGCTCTTAACCACTGTGCTGACTCTTCAGTGCCTTAAGGTGAGATTTGAAGATACTATGGATGGATTTGTTTCCTTGGGTTGTTTACGGCAGGGGTTGTAAGCATAAAGGTAGGCTGCATCTTTTGTTAACTTTGTGTTCTTCCACTTTCCTGAAAGTTGTTGTTAGATTTAACAGTTTTGGGGTTGACACTTTAGGATCTCTTATGTACAGAAACACAGCATCTGAAAATACTCTAACTCATCCTTTCCTTTCTATTAGTTCATTGCTACTCTCTTATTGTTTCACAGTTTTCTAGAAGGCAAGGCAATTTGCCTCTCTAACAATGTATTTGTGATGTAGATTGTGCTGCTGGTTTCTAAAATGATATTCAGCCAATCCTACTCACTTTGCCAAGCTTCAGGGGAGGAAAAATAGTCTAATTATTCACCAGCTTATGTAGACAGATACATGGATAGAGGTGAGGATTATGAAATAACTACTATGGTGTTTTCAAATGGGGCATCAGCACAACCTTGGACTAATGGTCTTGTCTCAGGATGCATCTTTGGTAGTTCATATTTTCATTAGCAGTTGAATTCTGCCTGTTAGGAAAACAATAAAATATTCTCTATTACTAGTGTATACCTTTGTGACCAATTGTTAACTCTTTATTCTAGTCAGGTATGCCTGTAGTATAGTCTAATTTCCCAAAGTAAAAGTTCCTGCTTCTATTTTCTACAGAGATTGCTATTTTGACACACAAATCTCAATTGATGATATAACCCAAGTGTTTCAGCTGCAGTCACCTCTGTATTTAAGGAATCCAAGCAGAGTCAGAATTACATCTATGCTGTTGATGCTGAGCATGTTTCAGGCTACAAAGAGCTTTCTTGTATACTTATTTTTTTTGTTTTTTGTTTTTTTTTTTTTTCGAGACAGGGTGTCTCTGTGTAGCTTTGTGCCTTTCCTGGAACTTGCTTTGTAGACAAGGCTGGCCTTGAACTCACAGAGATCCTCCTGCCTCTTCCTCCCGAGTGCTGGGATTAAAGGTGTGTGCCACCACTGCCCAGCAACTTTCTTGTATACTTCTACCAAATCTCAGAGAAACCTTTGAAGCCTGAATACATCTTAGCGGATAGAGATATACAGAACAGCTGGGGCAAGCCTCTCACTTCTGCTTCCCTGGGGTAACTGGGACTATTGGAGTTCAGTCCCTTGATAGTCTTCTCCCAGGGTCCAAGAAGAATCTACAACCAGCTAAAAATCTAATCTTAGATGACAAGAAATGAATCTTTATTCACAAAAGTCTTTAGTTCATTCACTTTATTCTTGTGAGTCAGTTCTCTCTCTACACAGCTTCTATTTTGCTCTCTTACTTAGCTCCTTTCTTGCCTGATTTCTCTCTGCAATTATATGCTGTTCCCTCTAAGTGCTATCTTAATTCCTTCATCTAGTCCTGCCCCATCTAAGTTCTCATTCATCTAGTTCTTTCCCATCTTAGCTCCTCTCCCATCTCCTTCTTTCTCATCTTGCACTTCCTCAACTTGTCCTTCCCCATCTGGCTCTTCCTCATCTCCCATCTCATTCCTCTTGTACTCTCTTCTAGTCCTCCAATCCAGTCCTCCTCATCTCAGTTGTTTCCTCTAGTTCTTATCCATTAAGCAACACTATGTAGCTCACAACTATCTGAATCATTAGCTCCGGGTGATCTGATTCTTTTGACTCCTATAGGAACCTCTTCTCACATCCACATGCAATCACACTGACACACACATATACATAATTAAACATAAATAAATGAACAAAACAAAAAGACATGGAAGTGTGAAGAAGGATATGCTTTATAATATTCAGGGTAAGGGTATCATATATGGGAATGGGGGTGGGTAGGATCATAATATGTTTTATACATGTATGCAATTTCCAAAGAATAAACATAATTTTTTTTTGGTCTTTCGAGACAGGGCTTCTCTGTGTAGCTTTGTGCCTTTCCTGGAGCTCACTTGGTAGCCCAGGCTGGCCTCGAACTCACAGAGATCTGCCTGCCTCTGCCTCCCGAGTGCTGGGATTAAAGGCGTGTGCCACCAACGCCCGGCAACATAATTTTTTTAAAGAGAGAAAGAGAGAGTGAGCTCTAGTTGGAGGCTTATAAGGAACACCAGGTATGGATATGTACTCTTACAAAAATGTCTAGGGTACTCACTCCATTTTTATGGTTTTACTAGTTGGGCAAAACATTGATAAATTCAGAAATAAAGACAACTTAGCTATAGGTGACAGATCTACTCCTTCCGTATAAATAGATACCACCCATTGCTCTACTTCTCCAATTCACTCCAGCAGTACCTGGAAAACAAAGAGTGACTATTTCTTTGCTCAAGAATATCTATAGGCAGTAATGACAGGACGTATAAGGTTACTACAGATGTTTGGTATTGTTTCACAAGAAATGTGAAGTGTTAACACAAGTGAAAAAACACCAACAGAGAGAGGGAGTAATAAAAAATTTACTGGCCACAGGATCATATGCTAAATTTGTTCCTTCGCCCACAGACATGAACACATTCCCTGAAGGCAAATCTGTGCTGCAATGGTTTGTCTTGAACAACTGGAGAACCGTGGGCCTGCACAGAATCACAAAGTCAAGACTAAGACAATTCTGGAGGTGTTCCAAGGTGCATCCAGGCCCCCTGATAATTTGTATATGTTAAGGGAACAGCTTATTAGCCCAAAGACTTCTTCACAGGCTGATCAAACTAGAATGCAGCATGGACATGAGTACTCCTGCTTGTCCCCTTAGGTTCCTGCTGCTCTGGTTTTCTAAAAGGATGATGGCACTGCATTTGCCTAGCTCAATCTTATCAAAGATGAATGTATTTTTTTAGGAAAGCCATTTTGTAAAAAGATTACGCAATGTATATTAGTTATATGTTTCCAATCTCAGGTGTGGGAAATGTCATCCAATTGACCCAGTCTCCATTTTTGTTTGTCAGTGTCTTTGAGAGAAACAGTCAGAATCATTTGCCAGATCAGTCATGGAGTTAGTAATTTGTTAGCCTGGAACCTAAAACAGCAGAAATCAGGGAGTGCTCTTAAGCTCCTGTCCATAAGGCACCCAGTCTGCAAACTGAGGTCACTTTGAGGTTCAGAGGCAGTTGGTCTAACTCAAATTTCACTCCCACTATCAGTAGCATGCAGGCTACAAATGTAGCAGATTACTACTGTCAATTGTGTGGTTATCTCTCCCATAATAATAAAAGTCATAACATAAGTAAACCCCCATGAAAGCTAAAATTTGTGACTAAGTTGAGCCATCTGCTGCTGTTGGTAACTGAAACTGATGATCATCATTACAGATGAACTTGATTCTGAAGGTCAGCGGAAGGTTTGAATGGAAAAAGTCAGGGACACTGATCTGAATTTTAACTCTCTTACCTTCTCTCCAATCCCAGAAGCTGTAGCCTCTATAACCACAAAATGGCAAAAGGAAGAGTCCTTCCTAAAAACTGTGGATGGAGGTCATCTTCTGGAAAGTGATTGTAGAGTTCTAGGATGCAGTTCTGTGAGAGAGTGCACCCATTGCTATTGTTTTAAATTATATTCTTTTTGAAATTTGTTATTACAGGCCATGGTAACTAATACAACATGACAGAAGGAACTCCTGACAAACACCATGCTCTGTCTTTAGTCTCATCATTCAACTTCCAAATGCCATACAGAACTTCATTCTAGAAAATTTGTATAGTAGAATAAATGCATAGAAATGCACACTGTGTATAGTAAGGTAAAGGATCATTCAGAGTAAACCCACAATGGCTTTCCATTGGAATTGATATCTGAAGCCTGTGTGAAGTCTTAACAAGTAAACCTGCCCACTGCTTAAGTCAGATGATAAGTTTGATGCCCAGATACCACATAAATATACAGGGAAAGAATGGATCCTATGCATTACCTCCTCACTAGGGTATCCCATGACACATGCTCCCACATGCACATATTCTGTACACTCAAATAATACAAATTTAATGAGAAAAAATGAAATCTAGCTAGTGATGTCTTGGGTAGGATCCCCATTTTCAGAAGTGAAGTAACACTTAAAGGGGCATTTTTATGCATTATATGACAGGCACACTCTATGGGTGCCTGTCACCAATCTTCTGGGAACTGGGTTATGGGAATCCTAAGCCTAAGTCATCCAGAGCACCCAGGTGGTGGGAACTCTGCTACATCTTGTCATAATAGGCAATCATGGGCTTTTCCCACTCCTTGGTGATAGTTCAAAATGAAAGCATTTCTGGGAAGAAGATCAAGATACTGCAGAAGTACAACCTATGCAACCTCTAAGAAAAATCCTAGGGATGTTGTACCTGTCATTTTCAGAATCACTGAAATGGGAAGTTAACAAGGAATTTAGGAAGCACAAGTTGGATAACTATGCATCTTCCTGGAATTCCATGAACTTACATTTCCCTAGTAATGCCATGTTAACTACTTTTTCCTGTATTTTTCCATATATGAATTTTACCACCTAAATATTTAATTAAAATATTTGTTCAGTTCCTTTGTCATTTCTATAATTCCTACAAAAGAGCCAGGTAATTTGACCTTCCTTGTACCAGTTGTAATGAGTTTGGGGATCTTAGTTGGTACAACATGGGAGAAGAATCTTCATTTATTTAGACAGAATCAGCCCTTCCAGGAGTCAACAGCATCTAGATCAAGGTTCCTCCAGTGGCTGGTCTCTATGCAAACTCCTACATATGCACTTTGGGGGATCCAGTCACTTGCTCGCTTTTTCTATATACAGTAAAATTAAAGTATGAAAAAAAACACTGTGTATTGTGAGATAAAAGGTCATTCTGAGTAATTCCCAATGATCTTCCATTGAAAATGTCATCTGAAGCCTGTGTAAAGTCTCAACAGATAAACCTGCTTGCTGCTGAAGTCTGTTGATTTGAGTCTGATGTTCAGACATCATGTAATTGTATAGGGAAAGACTACTGAGACTAGCTGAGGACAGGACCATGTTCTTGTTGATCTTGGCTACCTATAATGGCACTGCCTTTGGGCTAAAGCATTTACATAAACAACAGTCCCTCACTGTTGGAACTTTTACTCATTTGTTTCTACTTTAGCTGCTGAAGAAGTGCAATTAAGAATTGGAGGAACAGATGGCCATGTGGCCAAGTGGCACAGGATGTTAGGCTGAGGTAGGGAAACAGTGTGTCTGTCAAAAGCCCTGGTTTTATAGCACTCACCTGTGGCTAGTGCTTGCACATAGAGATTACTTAGCCAGCAATCAAAAGCATATTCTCAATCCTCTAAGAAAGGACCACCTTTATCACTTGCTTGCTTCACCTATCTGCTCTTGCTCTTCCTTGCCTGGAATGGATATTCTGTTCTGAGACTTGGCCCAAGTTCTGCTGCCCCTAAACTTTTTGATTACATTGCTTGGACCTACTACCAAATATTTGTGATTCCTGATAATGTTCTATACCCACATGTCAGTGTGCTGTGACTGTACCTAGACATTCCACAAGTGCCAAGCCACTGACTATACAACTGTGTTCTCAGGTACTATGTCTGGATTCCTTTTCACTTCACTCACTTACTCAGCTTCTTGGGTAGCAGCTCTTGTTTTTCAGAATTGCTAATCTGCTTTGATGATTTAAATAGATTTTAGTTCAATGGTGCTTTAGGGAGAGATATAGGACCTAAGCATGAGGATGTGTAGGAAAGTGAAATACTGGTCTTTAACTTTTGGATTGGCTTCTGTTGTTGTGACTTTTTATTAAATTCCAATGTTACAATGCCAAAAGCCATCTAGTGACTTCTCCCTTGATGGGTGCCCCAGAACTCCATGGGAACTTCTTCTCTTTCAGATATTTGTTTATCTCAGCCAGTTCTGTGCCCACCCCGAAGATGGGTCTCAGTTTCTACTGTCTCTCATCCTGCATCTGACTGTAGATGGCAAGTTTCTCCTGGGCAATGCTTCTGCAAATCTAACATGCTTTCCCAAGTCATCTCCTGACATCACTCCTTACTTCCATGTGCCTGCCTTAGACTTCTTCTCTCTGGAATGCAACATTGCTTCTATTCCTTGTACCCTGGACATCATCCCAGAGTTGTGTAATCATGAAGATGGTCCAGGATGTAGTTGCCCTGGGCTGAGCTGAGCTTAGACCCTCTAGGAAACAAACCTAAATCCAGTAGTCAGACAACCTGATGAGAGGCTCTTCTAGGGACTGGGCAAGAAAAGACTTTCTTGGGAGACAGCTCTGTTCCCTACCACACCTCCTCCCCTTGACTAGAAAGTTTACCTGAGCTTTCAGAATGAGAAAGACCTTTAATAATGTGAAAGAACGAACTGGAGACATCATTGAGTGCTTAGAGTTCAGGATATTTTTCTAGAGGACACATTTTTAAATCAAAGCATCCATATGGTGGTTCATAATCCTCTGCAATTCCAGTGACAGGGGATCTGATGCCCTCTTCTGACTTCCAGTGGTATTATAAATTAATGTTTAGGGTTAGGGTGCAACACACATACATGAACAGAAAACACCCAAACATGTAAGATAAAATGAAAAACAACAACAACAAAGAAACAAGAGAAAAGTGTCAAGGTCATGTATGGTGTAGCTTTGTTTATAATAAAGCAAACATTTGAAATAACTGGTATCAATAGTTAAAAGAAGGAGTATATTTATTAAAATACATATTATGGTACATCATCTGGCTGAATACAGAGGATACCCTTATACCATTAACACATGCTTTTTCATTTAATCAGATAATAACTTG
>CABHPQ010016148.1:0-23959 GCA_902168405.1 Peromyscus aztecus | reverse complement strand
ATTTATATATATATATATATATATATATATATATATATATATATATACTGAGAATACATCTTTGTGTTTTATAATTGCTTGTCAGCTTATATCTGGATGCTTTTTCTCTTTGAATGTTCTTTTGTTTATTCTAATGTCTCTCACTTCAATAAGCGAACTTTGTAAGTATGGATGTTGCATTCTACTGTAGGAGGATAAATTGCCTACTAGGGTACACTACTACCCCCTTGTGCATCCATGTCAGACTCTATTGATCATAATATCCTTTATGGATAAGCCTGTATGTGACTAAATATTATTTTTCAGCAAGGTTCTGTGGGAGGTTAATCAGTGGAGTCTATCATTTGATACAGAATCTTTGTATGATAAAGTGAAATAGAACTCCCAGAGGTATCTTTTCGGGTATGACATAGGGACTTGCTATTTCTTTCCTACAAGTCAGGCTTATTGCTCTTAGATTGTTATGTCAAAACCGTAGAGACTATTACTCTTGAACCACTTGCATGCTGTGAGAAATACATCCAAGTCATATTAATCATGTATACGTATGATAATTAATGTGTATTTTGCAAAATGTGAAACTTAGGTGTGGGCTTTATAAATCTTGAAGGGAGAAAGTAATGTGTTCCTGTTATGTATCGTAGGTTATTCTACAGTTATAGATTACTGACTAAATCTCATGGGAAGATTGTGTGAGGAGCATTAGAATGATGAGCAACCAGAATTTTCCATTTACTGTGCAGCTGGAATCAAATGTCTCACTATCTGATTCAATGCTAAAGGAATCAGGAAGTGGGATAGAAAGAAAACCTTTATATCTTTAGACTCAAAGAGATCCTCAGGATGTAATTAATAATATAAACGTGAAAATACTTTGCTTTTAAGATGATGTTTGTATAACTAATTAGCTTATAATGGCCTTGATGATTTGTAACACCTGTTAACTAAAATCTGCTGATTTTTACTTCTAGAAACAGATTAGTATTTCTAAAATATTGCAATATTAAATGCAGAGATAGTATAAGCAGTAACTTTTTAAAAGTCCCTGGTAATTTTTTCATAGTATTAAAAAATGCAATGACCTATCATAATCAGAAAATGGGATCAAACTGTAATATGAGAATGAGAAGGATTATAATCAATTATCAACATCTCATTTATCCATATGAGAAGTTCTTTACTGTAAGAACTTGACTAGTAATTAAATTAACTGATAAGATCTGTTCCTTTAATTTGAAGGAAGGAAACATGATTTTTTTTTATTTCGTTAAACTGAGTCTATAACAGATAATATTTAAAACCATCAAAAGAAGCAAGGGCAAGTTTATTAATGATCAGTGAGAAAGACGGTAGTATAATACTTCTAAATGAAATATTATTGATTTCTGCCTTTGGAAGCCACATCTAGACTACTATGTCTTGAACATTTTCAAGTTAATCACACTCTAGTGATTAAACTTACAAATAAAATACACATAAGAAACATGTGAACAGTTACAGAGTTATTACACAGAATCCTGAAAGCAAGAATTTTCAAAAAGATTAGCAGCTATGCATTTTAATTGTGAATGAATTTATTGCACAGAGTACTTGGTTTAGCTCTAACTTGATGCAATTTCCATTTTCCATTTAGTGCTTGAATCTCAAAATAACCTAATGGAATAGCTGTCATCCCTTGAGAATGTTGTAAGAAAGCCTTTTATAAATAATAGCTTGGCATATTTTTAGTTTATAACATATACCCATCAAAAACCATAAAGTAAAATGCAGTGCTGTTTGGATTCCATGTACAATATACATTAGTTAATGCTTACAAAGTGCCTTTTGCTCCTCTTAGGACTATACATTTGCTGATAAATTAAAGTCATCTTAAATCAAATGAGGAAGAATAGGTTGCTTCAAAACAAATAGCTTTTAAAATGTTATAATTGTCCACTATAAATACATGTGAAATACAGAAAGGCAATATTATGATGTTTAAAATGCTAAATAAATTGCATCGATAAGATATATTAAGTTTTGTGGGAAAATGTCAACAAATGTTAGTATCACAATTGCATAAAAAGCTGGAGAGCAAACAATGTACACTGTATCCACACATTTTTATTTTCAGGTAATTCTACCAAGAATAATAAGTAATAGTTTAACTAGTTTAGAAATAACATGGAAACTTAAATTAACAAAATATATTATTTGTAGTTAGTTGATTTTGCTCCCCAATCCGTGTTGGTCTTTTTTCTGACCCTTTTCTTTATGCAAATACTGAAGCATTCACAGCATCCATTTCAGGTGCTATTCCTCCATAGGTGTTTGCCACCAGGTGAACTGTAGAAGCTGACATTAGTAATTGCTAGCCAGACAGTAAAGTATTTTCTCAGAAAGTTTGTGCTAACGTTTGAAGTGAAAAAGATGTAAAACTACTTTTAATTATGATTTTTTCCTTGCAATTAGCACAGATTGTCTGGATGATAATTCTGGCAATAGAATTAAATCAAATTATATGATTTGATATCTCTACTACGATTTTTGTAATAGCATTTTGAGTAATTTTAAAGACATATGTACATGTTGAACCTCTCACTATTTCATAAATTAATTTTTATTACTACTTGTCTCAAGTCTATATACTGTTTCCAATTGTGTTGTGATAAATATTTTGTCAGCTCCTTTTCCTACCTTGAAACACATTTTGGCCCCTGAAACCCAAAAGACTCTACGGTAAGCTATTCTGAAACATATTTTCTTCTCTGTTTTATCAAAAAAAATACATATTAGCCTCCAACCATTAAATTTCATTTCTTTTCCAGTTCAGTAAAAGGAAAAGAACCCCATTTGTTGCTTCCTTTATATTGGATGAACTTATAAAATATTTATTTGAGTTTTTTTTTCTCAGTTATACTGAATGATATCTAAGAACTTCTCATGTTGGGTTTTCTGTATGTCAACTGTAGTGCACTTATTTTGTAGATTCCTATTTGTTTTTCATCTCAAGTAAAGTTTTCAAAAACATATTTTTCAATGAACAAATTAATCTGAAGGTGCTAATGTTTGAATATTAGATGGTCTTTTAATAAAAAACCCAGAGCCATATATTGGGGTGAAAGCTGAAAGATCAGAGCAGCAGAGCAAGCCACAGCCACCCTCATCTTGCCAACTCCTCAGCAGGTCCTGTTTCCTCAGACTGAAAGCCTCTGAGTCCTCACCCGTAAGGGTCTCAGCTGAACTGCTTTCGTTCCTGTTTCCTCCTACCTTATATACCTTTCTCTGCCCATCCATGTCACTTCCTGGAATTAAAGGCATGTGTGCTTTCCAGTACTGAGATTAAAGGTGTGTGCCACCACTGCTTGTCTCTGTTTCCAGTGTGGTCTTGAACTCACAGAGATCCAGTTGGATCTCTAATTCCAGAGTGATAGGATTAAGGGTCTGTGCCACCACTGCCTGACCTCTATATCTAATATAGTGGCTGACTCTGTCCTCCAGTCCCCAGGCAAATTTATTAGGGTACACAACATATCACTATATCCTAATCATTTTGCTTTACAATGATATTCATATTTCTTAATGCAACTGCAATCCATGTACTTGGATTATAATTGACTAGTGAGATGCCAAATGTTTTGATTACCATTTTACCTCCAGAAAGTTTACCTTCCATAGCATTGACCCATTTGTGAACCCACTGATTATCAAGAATACCTGTACCCTGGATAAAGAGAGCCTAGTTCCATTCCAGACCCCAGGCCTGAGAACCCTCAATGTACATGAGACACCTTACTGGGTAAGTCCCTTCTATTTCCTCAGCCCTTAGGTAAACCTTCCTCTCCCTGCAAATTCACAAGCCTGATTCTATCTAGACTGGTGGTTGAGAACCCTCTTCATTTGAGAGGCCCCTTTGCCTGGCCTAGCTCTAGACTTGTCAGCTGAGGGGTTGCTAACTCCTGAAGTGGTAGAACAATTTTCACTTAATAAAACAGCTAGTGAAAAATCAAAATAATATATTTTCAGAACTTTATTCTTTAGAAGCCTGATGCCTATACCTTGTGTGTGAGACCAACAAAGCAGTACCAATGACCACTCGTCTTGCTACATCTACCTAAAAACTGGGAAAAAGTAAAAAGTTGCCTTTCTCATAGACCATACTCTTGAAGACCGTAGAAGAGAATGTTATCTCGCTCAGGTTGCTGAGATGAAGGAGCTACTCCAGGGTGATTCACCAGCCCAGCTGAGGAATATCAGTATGGTTTATCCTTCCTGAACATGATTTGTGCAAGATCCACACAGGCAGGAGGTGGTATCAGTTTCTATTTCTGTTTACTTCACCTACTGCTGCAGAACACAGATGTGCTACCCCAAGGAGACCAGAAGCCAACCTCAAAAAGTGGAACCCTTTCCTTGTCAAGAAACAAGTTTTAAATAGATCAGACTGTGGATGCCCCAGGGAGTTGTTGAAAGCAGTAGAAAAATCAACTCCCAATTAGTAGAAACTAACAGCTGGATATGATCCTAATACATACAGAGCAGCTATAAGCAGAAAAGAAATGTCAAAAAGAGATAGTTAAAGACCATCTGCTAAAACTATGGTAATTCATGGTGGTCAAGAAGACTGACATGCATGCTTAGCTAAGGTTGCATGGCCTGAGGAGCAGCATCACTGTGTATATACTATGTGGGAAATAGAACTCATTGAATATATCCATGAATTTGTATCCATTGTCTTTAAGAAGGAAACAAATTTTTATTCAAATATATCATAATATATCATGTAAGATGTTCAGAGAGCAATAACAATTATAAGCTACTTAGAAGAGCAGTAAAGTATAAGCAGCAGAAAATCTAAACCAGTCAGTCCTTCATGTAAGATATATCAGCTAAGAACATCAGGGCAGTCACAATGCCTATGTTGAATATCTAAAAGAATCTATGATTAAAGATTATAAACCAAACCATGGAGATTATTTTAAAGGCAATATGTGTATTCTGGAGGTAAAAGCCATAATAATCAAAATGGTAAATGATCACAAGAAAGTTCTAATTTCTTGTCCAATATAAAAGGAATATCAATGTTAGTGCTTTTGTTGTTCTGTTTTCTCTCTATTGGTATATAGTCACTGTATACCAATATATAAAGTAGCTTTAAAAAGGACATTTACAAACAAGGATATAATGTATTTTGAACAGATTTACCCCTATAATTGTCTACCATTTCTTTTTCATCCTCCCTCTTTGATTAGTCTCTTTTATAATTCCCTAGACTGTTTCATTTCTACTCTGATAATAAAATGCACTTACATTATTTTATAGATCTTTCTAGAAGCTAAGGCTAACAATTAAGATACAACACATGTTAGTTTCTCTGATTCTGCAATATCACAAGGCAAACACCCCTCTAACAGTTACAGGCAAATATGGAGACAATAGTAACGCAAAATAATTTCATGTTAATAAATTCTAGGTTATGAAAGTAAAATGTTTCATTGAGATTTGGTGGAAGCTGAGTTTTAATATTTCAAGGGACCTAGCTATGTTGGCTGGTTCATAGCTTCTGGGCATTTTTATTTTTAATTTCAAAATTTTTCAAAGATAGAAAGATTATACTAGGAAATTTTAAAAATTTATTTGTTGACAATTTTGCATATTTAAACAATGTATTGTGAACACATTCACCACTCATTACTACCATATAGACTCCTTTCCTTTCAAATAGCCCGTTTCTTACTTTCACATCTTATTTTTTGTGTAAGTCTTGTTCAGGTAGCCATAGATGCTATGTATCTGTGATTATATTAACTCTATAAGTCTTTTTTTCCAGAGCATAGGACCAGAGCCTTGTGCTAACTATGGAAGAGATCTACCACTGAAGCAAATCTCCATCCTAAGTTCTCTGAGGTTTATCTCATAGAGTTCAATCTGATTCTCAGAGGAAATAAAAGAAAAATCCTATATTGTAGTATGGAAGAATCTGTATTGAAACATCTCAGATCATTTTTCCTTTTTTAATAACAAGGCCCACACTCTGGAAATTTTATTTAACCAGAGTTTCTACTGCTAGAAAAGTTTGGGTGGCATGACAAAAGAACATTACACTAGCCATTCTAATCTATCTTAGTGGATAAGTGAATGAAATCATGTGTGATTTTTGATTAAGAGATAGGCTTACTAGAAGACATGCTCAGTGGTGCAATAGTGGCTCAAACAATCAGTGAAGTAACCACTAACTTTCTGATTGTATTAAAGTCTATAAAATTAAATCCATATCTAGCACTATTACCTTTAAAAAGCCTGTAGCTCTACAGGTTATAGACTCTCGGGTAGACTCTACTAGTATTACTTTGCTAAATGGCCATAATATTAAACTGACTCCTGATATTTATCTTTATACTCATCAATCAATGCATCTCTCAACCTTCACATGAGAAGGTTCTATTTATTGCCAGAACTTGCACATAGCATCATGATTAGACAACTATTTGATACCATCAATTAATTTATCTCACTGGCAAAGATATGCAGACCTAAATTGTAGAGATGGAGGAAGACAAATGGCATCCCAAGCATACTTACATTTGACTAATCTGCATTCAAGCAAAATTAGAAACAATAAGGAAAATTTTACCCTATACTGACAAAAGTCATCAACTCATCAAAAATATGAAATAATTGTACCTATATATGTAGCACAAATCTTAAATAGTCTTATTAGTAAAAAACTCGATGCCAGCTATTGGGGTAAATTCTGAAAGATCAGAGAGACAGAACAAGCCACAGCTTACCTCACCTCACCAACTTCTCAGCTGATCCTGTTTCCTCAAACTGGAAATCTCTGTGTCCTCATTTGAAAGAATCTCAGCTGAATGGCTGCTAAAACCCTGAAAGTTTAAAAGCCTCTAGTTCCTGATCCTCATACCTTATATACCTTTCTGCTTCCTGCCATCACTTTCTGGGACTAAAGGTGTGTCTTTCACAAGCAAAACATTCTACAGAAATACACAGAAAAAAATGACTAAGAGACTCTAAACCTATGGGCTAAATATGGATATCCCAACATTACAGAGGAACTTTGGATGGCTGTCTAAGCAGAGAGCTGGCTCTGTTATTCTAGATTTTTAGAAATTGCTTACAATGCTCTTTCTGTTTACCTAGATAATATTATATCCTTCTGGGGTCTTTGATGTAGTTGAAGACTAGATAGTTATAATTATGGTTTTCCTTTGTTATGATAAGAGATAAGGTAGATATGAAACCTTAGACTCACAAATATAGGACAGATAGGACATCTTCTTTAATTTTGCCAAATACAAGCAGACTAGATATTATAACTATAATTCTTGCTTGATAACTGTTTTGTTATATGAATTTTACTATGTTGAAGTTAAAACCTCCCTTTTGAATAGAAAAAAAAGGGGGAATGATGGGTGATGTTGTTCTGTATGCTATGAATATGTGTTGCTCTCATTGTTTGATAAATAAAGCTGTTTGGCCAATGATGAGGCAGAATAAGGTTAGGCAGGACATTCTAACTAGAGATAGAGGGAAGAGAAAGACAGAGCATACTAGATGCTGCCAGCTGCCACCATGAGAAGCAAGATGTAAAGATACCAGTAAGCCACGAGCCACATGGCAAAGTATAGATTTATAGAAACGGGTTAATTTAATATGTAAGAGCTAGCTAGGAAGAAGCCTGAGCCTTTAGGCCATACAGTTTGTAATTAATATAAGCCTCTGTATGCTCATTTTGGTCTGAATGTTTGTGGGACCAAGGGCCGTGGGAGCTGGGCAGGACCAGGAAAATTTCAGCTACACATCCCTTTGCCAAATAATAAAATACTAAGCATACAAAAAAGAAAGAATATTAAAAGCTTCAAGGAAAAAGACCAAGCAACATATAAAGGCAGACCTATTAGAATTTTACCTGACTTCTCAATGGAGACACTAAAATCAGGAGGGCCTGGACATATGTGCTTTAGACTCTAGGAGACCACAGATGCCAGCCCAGACTACTATACCCAGAAAAACTTTCAATCACCATAGATGGAGAAAATAAAATTTTCCATGTTAAAGTCAAATTTATAAACAATACCTACTCCTAAATCCAGCCTTACAGAATGTGCTAGAAGAAAAAAATCCAAACCAAAGAGGTTAACTACACCCATTAAAACATAGGAAATAATCTTGCACCAGCAAAATCACTAAAAAGCCAGCAAATAGGGAAATCCTGGCACTAACAAACATTATGAACCAAATGGATCTAGCAGATAGTTACAGAACATTTCACCCAAACACAAGAGAATATGCCATCTTCTCAGTACTTTATAGAACTTCCTTCAAAACTGACAACATACGTGACCACAAAGAAACTCTTAACAGATACAAGAAAATTGAAATAACTCCCTGAATTTTATCAGACTACCACAAATTAAACCTGGGCATCAATATCAACAGAAACAACAGGAAGCTTACAAACTCATGGAAACTGAACAACTCTCTACTGAATGAAAAATGGGACAAGACAGAAATAAAGAAATTAAAGACTTCCTAGAATTCAATGAAAATGAGTGCACAACATACCCAAACTTATGGGACATAATGAAAGTGGTGCTAAGAGGAAAGTTCATAGCAGTAAGTGCCTTCATGAAGGAGATGATATAATGCAGAGGTCTCAGATTAGCAAGTTAACAACACACCTAAAAGCTCTAGAACAAAAAGAAGTAATCACATCCAAGAGGTGTAGATGCCAAGAAATAATCAAACTGAGGGCTAGAATCAATAAAATAGAGACAAAGAGAAGAATACAAAGAATCAATGGAACAAAGAGTTGGTTCTTTGAGAAAATCAATAAGACAGGTAAACACTTACCCAACTTAACTAAAAGGTGGATAGAGAGAATCCAAATAAGCAAAATCATAAACAAAAATGGGGACATAAAACCAAACACTGGTGTGGTGGAACTTGCCTTTAATCCCAGCACTTGGGAGGCAGAAGCAGGTGGATCTCTGTGAGTTCAAGGACAGCCTGGTCTATAAAACAAGTTCCAGGACAGCCATGGCAGTTACACAGGAAATCCCTGTCTTGAAAAACCCAACCAAACAAATAAACAAAAAAACATGGAGCAAATCCAAAAAAATGTTAAGGTCATACTTTAAAAACCTGTACTCCACAGAATTGGAAAATCTTTAAGAAATGAATAATATTCTCTCTAGGAACCACTTACCAATGTTAATCAAGATCAGATAAATAACTAAAATAGAGTTATTACTGCTAATGTAATAGAGGTAGTCATTAAAATCTCCCAATCAAAAAATCCCAGGGCTAGAAGATTTTAGCACAGAATTCTGTAAGACTTTAAAAAAAGAGTTAACACAAAGACTTCTCAAATTATTCCACAAAATAGAAACAGAAGGAACATTGTCCAATTCATTTTATGAGGACACAGTTACTCTGATACCCAAACCACATAAAGACTCAAGAAAGAAAGATAATTACAAACCAATTTCCCTTATGAATATAGATGCAAAAATACTCAGTAAAATACTTGCAAATGGAATCCAAAAGCATGTTCAAAGATCATCTACCATGATCAAGTAGGTTTCATCACAGAGATTCAGGGATGGTTCAATATATGAAAATCAGTAAATGTAATCGACCACATAAACAAACTGAAAGAAAAAGCCACAATCTTTTCTTTAGATGCAGAAAAGGTCTTTGACAAAACCCAACACCCCATTAGGATAAAAATTCTGGAGATATAGGGATTCCAGGCACATACCTAAACATAATAAAGGCAATTTACAGAAAACCTATAACATCAAATTAAAAGGGAGATACTACATTTAAAGCAAATCCATTAAAATCAGGAATAAGACAAGGGTGTTCACTCTCTATCTATTCAATATAGAACTTGAAGTTTTGGCTAGAGCAACAAGAAAACTGAAGGCAATCAAGGGGATATAAATTGGAAAGAAAGAAGTCAAAGTACTGTTATTTGCAGATGATATGATAGCATAAATAAATGACTCTTAAAAATTCTAGCAGGGATAGATAAATTCCAACAGCTGATAAGTGCTTTCAGTGAAGTGCCTGCACACAAGATTAACTAAGAAAAATCAGTAGCCCTCCTATATACAAATAATAAAAAGATTAAGAAGGAATCAGGGAAAATACACCTTTCACAGTAGGCACAGATAACATAAAATATCTTGGGATAACTCTAACCAAGCAAGTGAAAGTCCTATATGGACAAAAACTTCAAACCTTTGGAGAAAGAAGTTGAAGAGGATATCAGAGGCTGGAAAGATCTCCCATGCTCATGGATTGGTAGGATTAACATAGTGAAAATGGACATCCTACCAAATGCACTCTACAGATTCAATGCAATCCCCATTAAAATTCCAAAACAATTCTTTAGAGACCTTGAAAGAACATTTCTAAATTCCACATGGAAAAACAAAGAACCCAGGATAGCTAAAACAATCTTGAACAATGAAAGAAATGATAGATATATCACCATCCCTGATTTCAAGTTATACTATAGAGCTATGGTAATAAAAATGGTATGGTATTAATGTAATATTGGACATGTTGATCAATGGCATTGAGTTGAAGACCCAGACATAAATTTAAACACATATAGACACCTGATGTTTGGTAAAGATGGCAGAAATACACACTAAAATAAGACTGCATCTTCAACAAATGGTGCTTTTAGAACTGGTTGTTGACATGTAGTATAATGCAAAAAGATCAATATTAATAACCCTACACAAAACTCAAGTCCAAGTAGATCAAAGACTTCAACATAAAACCAGATACATTAAACCTAATAGAAGAGAAAGTGGGGAATATCCTTGAACACATTGGCACAGGAGAGGAGTTTCTGAATGGAACACCAACAGTGCAGGTACTAAGTTCAACAATTAATAAATGGGACCTCTTGAAACTAAAGAGCTTCTGTAAGGCAAAGAACACTGTCAGACAAAATGGCAGCCTACAAAATCAGAAAAGATTTTTATCAACTCCGCATCTGATAGAGGGCTAATATTCAAAATATATTAGGAACTCAAGAAACCAGATATGAAAAAAATAATACAATTAAAAATGGGGTACGTGGGCTGAAGAGATGGCTCAGCCGTTAAAGGCTAGGCTCACAAGCAAAAATGGGGTACGTATCTAAATAAAGAATTTCTCCAGGGAATGCTGAAGAATAGGGGAAGAAGGGATTGTAGGAGCCAGAGGGGTCAAGGACACCACAAGGAAACCCACAGTACCAACTAACCTCGGCTCATAGGGGCTCACAGAGACTGAACTGACAATCAGGGAGCCTGCATGGGACTGACCTAGGCCTTCTGCATATGTGTTACAGTTGTGTACTTGATAATCTTATGGGACTCCTAACAGTGGGAGCAGGGTCTATCTTTGACTCTTTTGCCAGCTTTTGGGACCCTATTCCTCATACTGGATTGCCTTGTCCAACTTTAATATGAGGGTTGGTGCCTAGTCTTCAACCCAGCATCCTTAGTTTGGTTATCCCACCTATACTTCCTGCCTGGCTAAGGGCCAGTCAATTCTTTATTAACCAATGAAAGTAATATATATTCACAGTGTACAGAAGGATTATTCCACAGCACTTGGGCACATACCCAAAGGATGCTCCAGCCTACCATAAGGACACTTGTTCAACCATTGTCACTAAGACTTAATTCATAATAGCCAGAAACTGGAAACAACCTAGATATCCCTCAACAGAAGAATGGATAAAGAAAATGTAGTACATTTACACAATGGAGTATTACTCAGCTGTTAAAAAAAATGACACCATGAAATTTTCAGGAAAATGGATGGAACTAGATAAATTTACCCTGAGTGAGGTAACCCAGACCCAGAAAGATAAATATGGTATGTATTCACTTATAAGTGGAGATTACCTATTACGCAAATGATAACCAAGCTTCAATCCATAGACTCAGAGAGGTTAGCTGAAGAGGATGGGTCTGGGCATGCATGGATTCCCATGGGAATGGGGAATAGAATAGATTTTACAGGTTGATTGAGGGCACGTGGAGACAGGAATGGGAGGAATCTGTTTAGGAGAGAAAGGGATGGCAGGAGTGTGGGTAGAAACAGCTGAAATTAGAGGTCATTTGGGGTGGGATGTGGTAACAGTGTAGTAGAAACTTCCTATAATCTCTAAAGGTGATCCTAATGAGGTGTTGAGTCTCAACTGACCATCTCTGGTAGACAGGTAAGGCTTCCAGTGGCCGGAATTGATTGCACTCAATAGAGTTGTTAGCCAAGGGAGTTCCATGGAAATCCCCAAACAACCCAGGCCTTTGATAAGACAAAGACTGGTCTCTCCATCAACTTACAGCAAGAACAACACCCAGAAATCCCATTAAACATGGAGAAGTTGAGGTGGTGCCTACATGTAACCTTCACCCCATGTGCTGTGGAATAATCCTTCTGTACACTGTGTGAATATTTGTTGCTATGATTGGTTTAATTAACAATCTGACTGGCCAAATAGCTGAACAAGATAATGTTAGGCAGGAAAGCCAAACTGAGAATGATGAGATAAGGAAGAGCAGAGTCAGAGAAGTAACCAACAGATGCAGGGAGAAGCAAGGTGGTCATGCTCAGTACCAAGCATAGATAAGAAATATGGGTTAATTTAAATGTAGGAGTTAGGTAGTAACAAGTTTGAGCTATTGGATGAGCATTTGTAATTAAAACTAAGCCTCTGAAAGATTATTTGAGATCAGCTGCAGGACAGGAAAACTCCATCTACACCTATGTTCTAGTGTCTTTGGTGCTTTAAGGTACTCTGAAGACTACTGAAAGAGAAACATGGACACCAACCTAGCCACAAAACCTTTGACCTACAATCTGTCCTGCTTGAAAAATATGCTAAGGGAATGGATGCAGCCAACCAATGTATGATTTGACTTAAGGCCCACTTCAGAAGAAGGAACCCACACCTGACACTGCTTGGGTAACCAAGAACCAGAGACTAGCCCAGAGGTCTAGGGTAAAACCAAACACTATAAGTCTAAAAAAAATTAATAAAATGATATTCTGGTATACTCATAGATAAATATTTTATCCAGTCATCATCACAGAGGCTTCCACCAGGAGCAGATGGGAACTGACAAAGAGACCCACAGCCAAACATTATGTGCTAAGAGTCTAAACTGGAGGTCTATATCAAATTTCTCCCCTCAGAGCTCAGGGGATCTTGTGTAAGAGGAGGCAGAAAGATTGTAGAATTCAGAGGGGATATAAGACACAAGGAGAAGATAGTACTCTGAATCAACTAAGCAAGGTGCATATGAGCTCACAGAGATTGAAGCAGCAAGCACAGGGCCTACATGGGTCAGTATCAGCTCTGCTGTGTGTATATTATAGCTATTTGCTTAGTATTTTTATGGGACTCCTGACTGTGAGAATGAGTGGGTCTCTGACACTTGTGACAGCTCTTGGGACTCTTTCCCTCCTGTTGCATTTCCATGTCCCACTTGGATATGATGGTTTTTGCTTCATCTTATTATATTTTATTTTGTCATGTTTGGTTGCTATCTCTTAGAAGCCTGTCCTTTTCTAAGGAGAGACAGAAGCTGAGTGGATTTGGAGGGTAGGTTAAGTGGGGGAGGGACTGGGAAGAGTGAAGGGGGACTATACTCAGGACATATTGTATCAGAAAAGAATCTATTTTCAATTAAAAAAAAACTTTAAATAAATCCCCAAAGAGGATGGATTCACTATGGAATTCTACCTTTTAAATGTTTCAGGTTTGAGGTGAAAGTCTGTGTAATAATGAAAGACGTTAAGTTTTAGGTCCATTGTGATGATATTGATACCATGGGATGACATCACCACAAGGCTCTGGAATACAGGCACATGTGGCAGAGTTGGTATCACTTCTCACAGGTTTCAGAGGAACGTCTCTCATTTTGAAAGAGTGTGTGACCTTAAAAGTGTGGGAGTACTGGTGAGAAGGAACCCGCTTAGTTATACTACATCTATCAGAAAGGGGGTCATCTTGGCCTGTATGTAGAATCTGCTATCATATGTGCAGATGGGTACGATCTGAAGAGTGTTTGGTCTGGGATATAGCAACCATATCTTAGAGAATTTGCACCAGTGCCTTCAAACTACTGCCATCAAGTTCCTTCTGTGCACTCTTTCCTATCTTGATACCAAACCAATGAAGCACAAACAATAAAGAGAGTTATAAAACAATTTCTTCTGTGAACATTCAGGTAATGTTTTCAAGGAGACACTCAGAAATTTGAAGTTGAGTATGGAAGGACATCACTGTAATTTTAGTATTTGGGAGACTGAAGAAGGATTGATTCAAGTTTGAAGCCAGTCTGGGCTGCACAGCGAACTCTAAGCCAGACAGGGTTAGAAAGCAACACTCTATTTCATAACATCTGATATAAATAAACAAATAAAACACAAATTCTTAAAATTAATTCAGTACCACATTAAAAAGATCACATTTCTGAATAAGCTGTTTTTATTCCAGGGATGCAAGGATGGCTCCATATTCTCAGATTGATAATATATTCCAGTGTATAATTAAGAATGAAAATGATGAGAACATTTCAATAGATTCATCAAAGGCCTTTGTAAAATTCAACATTCCTTCATAATAAAATCTCTTTAGATACTATTGATAATAGGAAATATTTCAACATTATAAAGGCCATATATAACATACCAATATGTAAATGGCACTAAATGGAGGAGGAAAACTGAAAGCAGTTCCATTGAACTAGATAAAAATGTTCGATCTCTCCTCTTTTATTCAACACGTTACTTGAATTCATAGCCAAAATAATAATATATAAAAGAGAAAAATAGTCTGGTAATTTCTATGCAATGTAACTATTACTTATGTACTTGCCTACTTTTCTCAGAGTAGCTCTTCAAGACAGATATAGCACTTCACCCTTAAGTGCATCACTTCTAGCATTCACGAAGATGTGTTCTAGTAGCAATTTGAAGTTTTATGTATTCATGTATCCTTGGAAAAATCTGTAGCTATAATTACAGGATTTTCACAGAACTCCTGCAGATTGGTTATTCTGTAACTCCATATAAACAGGTGATCTTTGCGAAAGTTATTACCTTGTAGAGTTTGCCATAGAATTCTCCATACAGAATCATCATACCACAACATTATTTTCTAATGCTGTAATGTCATGTCATTAGCTGTTTTCTGCTGCAGCTCACCTTATACAGATTTGAACCTTTCCTAGTGTTCTCTCATGTCTTTTGTCAGGTTAGACTTATCAAGGCTCTTTACGTGTTATTTTTTAAGATGAAGCAAATAAGTGTTTTCTCAAAAACACCTGTATGTCAAATCCACATAGTTTGGAAAGGTACCCAATAACTTCTTGAAAATAATTTCTTAAGTCTTTTAATAAACAAAAAACAGAGGCAGATTTGAATCATTGCCAAGACATAAATTTACAAAATTATTAAATATAAAACATCAGGTCAATAAAATAAAGGCGCTGGCCTGTGTTTTGTTAAACCAAAGGACTCAGGTATTTCTTAAAGAGATTTTTTATTAATATGAAATAGCATTTTCATTTACCAATTCAAGTGATTCAAGCTACTTATTATAATTTATTTGTAAGTGTTATTTGCATATTTTCCTTTAGAGAGAAAGTATATTGTTGTTATTGTCATGATTTTTCATTAGGCCATGTGAAAAACTAAGGAAGGAAACAGAACAAAATATCTTGCACAATGTATGCTGAGGTCAGTACTTCCCTTAGGAATTCATATTTTCTCTTACAATCCTAGAGAAGTCATTCTTGATATTCAGATGATTATCTCTATCATAAAGGAAGCATTTAATGATATTCATTAAAATCTATTTGGCAATACAAAAATTCATTTAAGCAATTTAAAAAACTTGAAGAGTAAATAACTGATCTGTTAAATAATTTTAAAACATACCAATCCAATTTATTAATATGAACATTATTTGAAATACATCTCTCCCAAAGCAGACATTATTTTATTCGTCATATAGTTTGGAAGCCAATAGATTTTGTTAAAACTTTATTTAGGTATCCAGTTTTTGTAAGTACTGAACAGAAAGAGGCATGCTCTGACTGGGAAGAGAAGTGAGCAAAGTAAGACACAGACAAAACCAGTTTTATAAGCATACAACTCTGTCTAAAGGTCAAGACATTCACCTAAGTCAGTTGAAAAATTTCAGAAGTGTAGCAAAATCTCATCTTTGTTTTATGGAAAACACATTTTTCTATTTCCTTAGATTCTCGTGGAAAAAGGTGAACATGTTTCATTAGAATAGACAGTTAAAATGCTCTATTTCTTTGACCTTTAAAATATTTTCAACTGTGAACAGCTGGCCATTCTGCCCCTTTCCCAGAGGCTGCTTAGACTGTAAACAGGAGGCAAAGTAGAATTGCAGCCAATCTAATTATGGAATATTGAAAAGGTCAAAGCATTGCCCTGGGCTACAAAATAGTAAGATCTTCATTTAAAAGAATGCCAAACGTCCTAGCTACTCAATGAAATAGCAGCAATTTATATTTCTTATAAAATTAGTAGTGGGAAGCTTTTCCCATACATAAATTTCTGATCTACAAAAAAACGTTACATTGTTGCTCAGAACTGTCCAGAAAAGCAATATAATGTGGATTGTGGCAGTATATTCTTGTAGTTTAGGACACTATATCTCATGCAGACTATAGCATTTCAGTTAGATTTTAGTCAGTATTACAGAAACATTGAGTGTCACAAAAAAAGAATACATTTATGTAAGAGTTAGATGTTAGGTATTGGTAGTGGTTAAAATTGCTGCGGATTTTGTCTGTTTCATGGCATGCCTGAAGTCACTAATCATCAAGGCCAATACTTGAGTAAAAACTTGGATGTGTCACAAGGAAACCAAGGAGAAAATAAAACCCATGAGGAAAATGGACCTGATGACAAAGGGAAATGGCGAAATCATGTGTCTTCTATCACCTTTCCTGAGTAATACACTTAAGACACAGGATAAACTCATGCTCTTGCTATGGCAATACACATATGTTTGGCTCTAAACTGAAGAAAAGGTGAAGATGGGGATCTCATGGACATGGCAGTGCTGTGGGATTAACTGTTATCCCATGACTATAAGATTGTCCAGTGGATAACCAATAACATGCACAAAAAGCTCCAGGACCTAGCCCCATATACCAACTTTTGGAATGTAATGGTTAACATTTTATTTCTACTGTCCATACTTACTGCATAGTGCTCTTATATAAACATAAGTTCAAACATACAGGTTTTAAAATTTACTACAAGACACAGTTCCTAGATGGAAACATTTTTAACTGAGTTTGAGGAAGCCTATAAAATTTTTATGTACTATATTATATAATGAGTAATTTGGAACATCACATGGATGCCTCTGGCATTGCCTAGATTCTGTTCTCTAATTTGTAGGACAAATAAGAACTAGGTGTTTTACTAGGAAGGGGTATGTGAGAAGCATTCTGTTAAAAAGTTAAGCAACTAGGTTTAAACAAAATGATATAATTCCCAATGTTAAAAATAGAAAAAGCCAGGTTAAATCTACTGATTCTGGCTGTTGCATCCTGCAGGAATCCCCATGGTGAAGTCTGTACTGATAGATAATCAGTGGGTTTGCATGTAATGAGAAATGCGCTCACTAAAATCAACAGGAGTATTTGGAGCAGATTCCCTCAGGGGGACATCTTAGTTATACTATTGGAAATCCCTAGCAACCAATCAACTTGGCAGTTTGAAAAGATTCTTTTCTTAATTTGGAATTGGACCTTAAATAGCCCTTATAAATCTTTTTATAATGTCCTAATTTCATCAAATTGTTCACAGTCCAGGCCTAGCTTAGGGAATTTTACTTTTTCGAGCTTGACTTGCTTATCTTCTTATACAAATGTTATTTATGTCCATATTTTAGTAAGTATCATGTATGTCTAATAGTGCTATCAATGTCACAAAAGGGCACATGAACACTTTCTACTGTAGTATATGAAAAAGACAATATCTGTCCCCGTTTTAGTAAGTGACATTGGAAGGAGTTAGAAATGACCAATCTGGCTGGTATCCATACAGTTATTTTCAGGCGAATTTGAACTTCCTGGTCATGCTCATTAAAAGAAAAATAGATCATAGCCCATAGCAAACCAGTGGGTGATCGATTCATCAAGTTAATTACACTAGACTAAATTAGAATGACTTAGGTAATGCAGGATATGTTTTCTTTGATTAAAGGCCCACAAAATACTCTGATAACTGTTATAGTATAGCCATCTCCATCATTCTACAGAGAGCCCTATTGTATTAGTTTTCATTTCTAAACTCTGCCATTGCTGAAGGACAGCATCCCTTCTGCATAAAAAAAATGAATCGTTCTTGTTTATTACATATTATATTTGTTGTAAACATCTGACTCAGCTTAATGACAATGTTCCAGGATTGTCCTTCAATCACTCATTATCATATGACTAGGATCAAGATGCAAAACCTTCAGCATCTATACCATTACTTTACATGATAAATGAAATGACTGTGTTGACACAAGCCATAGAATTGATTAAAGGTTAAGGATGCAGACATATAATTTCTGAAGAGGTATTAGTAGCCTCAAATTTGTTGCACTGTAAGAGCTAATGAATTATTGTGGTTGTATTTGAATGGTAGAACACTTGACAAGCTTTCATAATACTCTGCTTTCAATCACTTGCCATGCAATGAAATATTTAATGAAGAGAAACAAGCCAATGTATAGAAGATAGAGTATGTATGTTTATGTAGAATATGTTGGGCCAACTCCAGATTGTTCCATTTGAATGTGAGAGAGCAGAGTATTTGTAACATTCCAGCTATCTAGAAGTTATCTTAAGGACTGGTTTCTATCTTGCTTAAGTATGATTAATCATAGGCTAGGAAATGTGGTAGCTGTTGATGATGACAGTCACACTGAGTCTATAGTTCTACAAATGCCAGAAGCAAGATTTAGAGTAGATATTAAATAAATCATCAAAAGTTCTGTAGAGGAGCTTAATGAGTTAGGATAAACTAAGGCATTCAAAAGTAGACATGCATACAAGGTAATTGCTACATACAGATACTGACTAAAGCTACATGCATGATAAAGAAAGACCCAGAAACTTAAAAACAAGTCACAGTAATCAATGAAGTACTTTCTTATAACTGAAATGGTCTGTAAAAATCATAAGAATTTTGATTTTTCATTAAAAATTCTAAATTTTAAACAGCAAATCTAAAGACATAGAAAGAAATAAAAATAAATTTATGGTCATGCTAAGGAAGCAGATATATATGATATACTGGACAACCACTATAAAACAATTTTATGAATACTATGCATTAACTAAAAATAAACAAAGAAACTAAGAGAAGGCAATACAGTTATATATAAACTAAAAGAGAATACTAGCAAAGGGATATGGAATATAAATAATAGAAATTATAGAAATAACGTATAGAATAAATGAATAGAAACATCCAATACAGAGCTTTAAACACATATTTGACCAAGCAAAACTCAGAAGTCAGAAGTCAGGCAGAAATTTTATTTAAAAACTTCTCAAAACTAGAGAAAAATGTAAATATCCAGGCATGGAAAGATCATATCACAAATCACATTGAACTCAATCAAGCCAATTTAAAATCAGTCTCTCAAAGGTGAAGATAAGAATCTTAATTAAGAGGAGAGAAATAAATTGCTCATAAGTGTGTCTCAGTTCTAACTAAACTTCAACAATAGACACATGAAGTATGAGGTGAATGATTAAGAGAAAAGGAAAGTCATATAGCCCAAGAGACATGAAGACAACCAACAAGTAGACCAGCTCATGTACTACAGGAATCTATGAAAGAAAATAAGACAGCTCAATTGATTCAATTATCCCCAAATCACCAAATTTAATTAAATACATCAATCTCCAAATATAAAGGATTTTTAAAACATCCAACTAGCACAAGCAAAAAGAGTTACACCAAGACACAAAGCAAAGACAAAACAAGAATCTTAAGGCTACAGAGATAAATATGGCTTGTCATGCACAAGGAATTCTCAATGAAATTTATCATAAAATTTATCAGAAGAAACTTTCAAGGCTTTTACAAAAGGCAATCTCATATATATGTATTATATGTACACATATATTATATATGTATATGTGTGTATATAAATATACATATTTTTCCTTCAAATAAATGAGAGATTTACAAAACTCAAAAGACCTCAACTAACCACATGTAGGTAATCCCTGACAGGAATTATTGGAGTCTAAATTATAATCAAGATAATTTTTGTACTCATGATGCCAAAACTTTCTTCCTTTTGACTTTAGATCCTGTCTATTTGACAGCAGTATTAACCATCCCAGATTGCAAATAATTTGTTTCAAAAGACAGAATAATTAATGAATCAATAAAAGTGTAAACTCATTAAGAAGATAAAATATAGACATCCCACTAAAGCTGAGCATTCCAAATGTATCAATAACAAAATTTCTTCAGCTTGATGTGGGACTTCATGCTTACATTCCTTTTTCATGCTGGTGTTTTGTATAGTTTGAGCTTTGACAGACCTTGTGCATGCTTTTACAACCATGGTGAGTTCATATCTGCAGCTGCACTGTTCTGTCTGGACAACATGGTTTCCTTGTAGTCTGTGGTAGTTTGAAAGAAAATGGATCCCAAAGGTTTGACACTATTAGGAGGTGTGGCCTTGTTGGAGGAAGTGTGGCATTGTTGGAGGAAGTGCATCACTGTGGAGGAGTGTTTTGAGGTCTCATATATGCTCAAGTCATGCCCATTGAGATAGACCACTTCCTGTTGCCTGCAAGTCAAGATGTAGGACACTTGGCTACAGCTTTAGCACTGTGTCTTCCTGCATGCTACCATGTTGCACCATGATGACAATAGACTAAACCTCTGAAAATGTAAGCCACCTCAATTAAATGTTTTTTCTTTATAAAAGTATGATCATCATGGTGTCTCTTCACAGCAATAGAAACCATAACTAAGGCATAGTCAGTCACCATTTCTGGCTCTTACAATCTTTGTGATCCCTCCTCCATGATGATCCTTGAGTGTTGAGAAGAGGGGTTGTAATATAAATGACCCATTTAGGGCTGAGCATTCTGCAGATTCTTATTCTCTGTACTTAATCAATTATGGGTCTCTATACTAATTGCTATCTATTGCCTCAATATGCTTTTCTAATGAAGGATGAGAAATGCAATAATCTATGGGTGAAAAAAAATAAAAAACATATAAAGATACAATACTTATAAACATACACACAGAAAACAGATCTCTCAAAGGCAGGGCACAAATTGTTAGGAAAATTACAGGGCTAATAAAAGACATTTTTTGGTGGTATATGCTGTCTTTAGTATTTGATTCTACATAATGAATCAAGCAACCAGACACAAAATCAAGAAACAATTAAGGACATGAAAAAATACTTTAATATATTCTAAATTAGCATGCAATGTAATGGGATTCACTGTGGCCAATTATATATTATATTATACATTATATAAATATATGCATGTACACACACACGTTCACTCTGTCACCTTTATGCTTTATGCCTGGTTGCCTTTCAGTAAAAACAGAAAAATAGAATAAATCACAGAAAGAAATAAGGATGTTTGAATATACAGTCATAGGAGAAAAAAACAGAATGAATAGAAAGTAGAAAGCTTACAGTTGTGGTGATGTTAAAAGAACAAATATCTGGATTGTTAAGGACTATGAAGACCATGAAAATGCCTCAAAGGCAGAAATTTTATTTAAAAACTTCTCAAAACTAGAGAAAAATGTAAATATCCAGGCATGGAAAGATCATATCACAAATCACATTGAACTCAATCAAGCCAATTTAAAATCAGTCTCTCAAAGGTGAAGATAAGAATCTTAATTAAGAGGAGAGAAATAAATTGCTCATAAGTGTGTCTCAGTTCTAATGACAGAAGATTTCTCAGAAGTAACATTACAGGCCACAATGAAGTATTGAGGAAAAAAAATACCTGGCTCCTAGCTCCAAACCTTCAGATGTGGATATATAAACTACAAGAACTGAGAAAGCAAAATAGAACCACGGACAGGAAAGGGAATTGGTAGGCAATAAAGGGAATACAAGGGTACAAGTAATCTGATCAGGGGCAATGGGAAAGGGGTATTGTTTAGTGAAGGGGGATGGAGGTAAATACAGAAGGAGGTGGGTAGAAGGTAAAGGAGAACAGCCAAATACAATTGATCTGGTTGGAGATAATGAAGGGGGGCTCTGTAGGGAAAGGGGTGGGAGGTAATTGCAGTGGAAGAAGGTAGGTAAAATAACAACATGTATGGCTTAAAAAGCCACAAGGAATCATACTATTTACTATTTACTTTAAAGAGTCTATAATGCACTTAATTCCGTGGATAAATAAACATGTATAGATATAAAGAACTTTTCTCATCTGGGCAGACAGCACTCCTTCCACGATACAGAGACCACCTCACAAAAAATCCCAGTACCTGACATGAGAAGCTGTGTTCTGAGTTATTGGCAAGGTCTGTCTGAGAGACACTCTAAACATACAGCTTATTTCTTCTGCCCTTGTTTACACCCCAGAAGTGGAAGTTAAGTCCTCATTGCTGAAGATACCACAAGCTTCAGAAATAGGGCTGTGAGGCCCCTGAGCTAGAACTGGCCTTAATGCTCCCTCTCTGAAGACTTCCATGGTACTAGAATGCAGCATGCCATCTTCCAAAGGAGGAAGGCAATCAAGAGTCCCATTCAGCTATGAAACCTATGAATCACATTAATGGCCAGCACAGCATGATAACCCTATAGCCACAGTAGTGATAAACATATCTTGGTGGTAATTAACTGGTTTTTAATTGCACTTTAGATCCAATCAACTAAAGGGATATCATGCCTGTTACTAGAAACCTAGCTAACTTATTCAGTGCTAGTGAAGTCATGCTTATTGGAGGAGAATCTATGACGACTAATTTACTAGACTAGCTTAATCCCTAACCATCTATCCTTTACCCACAGATAAGTGTAATTTTCATCCCTCATCAAGGAAACTTCTCTGTGCAGCAGAGACCATTACAGAAAACCACAACCAATCTATATGCAGATGGTAGAGCTCAGTCACAATGGATATATCTACAAAACAGTCCCCCACCTAAGGCTCAGGGAACATTGTGGAAAAGGGTACAGAAAGATTGTAAGAAAAAGTTGATTGGTGGCTTTGCTGTGAGACTGTGTCTCCTAGTAACATCAGAAGCTATACCAGTAAAGTCTCAACAATTTGATGGGCTAAATGTGAGCTGAACAAGGAGGACATCAAAAAACAGGCCAAATTGCATGGATGAAAGACCACAAATCTTCAACCTTAAACAAAAAACTGCAAGGAACTGAGTTCCCCAGAGAAAAGTACAACAATTGGTTGTCCAGTGCCAAACAGTCAGCCCTTAAAACATACACACAAAACATTATATGGCCATGACAGGCTATATTTTGGAATGTATTTGTCCATAAAATACATACATGCGTGTTAATAAGAACTTATACAAAAGATACCATTAATTTGAAGGAAAGCAAGGAGGGTTATGTGGGACAGTCTGAAGGGAAGGGAGAAATGTAACTAAAATGTAATCTTAAAATAATGAAGGAGAAATCAGGAGATTCACAGAAAAACAAAAGCTGAGAGAATATATGTTTGTGAGACCTATATTACAGGAAATAAAAAAGTTAGTACATTAAGAAAATATGAAAAATGGTAAAACACATTTGTAAGACTATGCAAACAAAATATTAAATGCTCAAATATTATAACATGACAAACATGACAAATCATTCATATATTAATTATGTAGCTTAAAAAACTAAATGACAAAATAAAAAAAACATTAATATATT